>PISX010002068.1:110270-172231 GCA_004024625.1 Mellivora capensis | reverse complement strand
TCTTTGGGGTAAATACCCAGTAGCGCAATTGCAGGGTCATAGGGAAGCTCTATTTTTAACTTCTTGAGGAACCTCCACACTGTTCTCCAGAGTGGCTGCACCAACTTGCATTCCCACCAACAGTGTAAGAGGGTTCCCCTTTCTCCACATCCTCTCCAACACACGTTGTTTCCTGTCTTGCTGATTTTGGCCATTCTAGTAGTAATTTTTGTCTTAAAGTCTATTATTATCTGATGTTAGCATAGCCACTCCAGCTGTCTTTTGCTTACTGTTTGCATAGTATATCTTTTTCCCTGCAAACTAACTTTGAATCCAGTATTTGTCACTTGTAGGTACCATATAGTTAGATTGTGGCTTTTTAAAAAAGTTAATTCTGCTGATGTCTGCTCTTTAATTAGAATATTTAACCTGATTGGATTTAATGTAATTATTAATCAAGTTTTGCTTTCTATATGTCATATCTTTTTGCCCCCTACTCTTCTATCATTCTTTTATTTTGTGTTAAATAGTATTTTTTAGTGTATCATTTTAAATCTCTTGTTTTTTTTTTTAACTACATTTTTAAGTTATTTTCTTAGAGGTTTTCCTGGGGATTACAATTAGCATGTTAAGTTAAAACATTCTGCTTTGCATTAATATCAACTTAATTTAAATGGCATATAAAACTTTGCTACAAAATAGTTCTATTCTTATCCTCTCCTTTGTGCTCTTATCATATAAATTATATGTTTATATATTATCATCCCATCAACATATTTTTATAATTATTTCTCTATGCAGTGTTTTTTAGATCAGATAAAAGATGTTATATTTACCTGTGTACCTTTCCTGGTGCTCTTTTTCTCTACATATGGATTTAAGTTACTATCTGTTGCCCTTTCATGTTAGCCTGAGTGGTTCATATTATTATTATTATTATTATTATTATTACTATTATTGTTTTTTAAAGATTTTATTTATTTATTTGAGAGAGAGAGAGCACAAGTAGGGGGACCATCAGAAGGAGAGGGAGAAGCAGGCTCCCCGCTGAGTAGGGAGCCTGATGCAGGGCTCGAGCCCAGGATCCTTAGATCATGACCTGAACTGAAAGCAGATGCTTCACCCACTGAGCCAACCCAGGCACGCCTGAATGATTCATATTATTATTTAAACTACTTTATTGAGGTATTTACTTTATTTTGCTTCATTAGCATACAAATGGTTTTCCTTTACTATTTCTTATACAGAAGGTTGGGTATTAATGTATTTTCTCAATTTCTGTTTATCGTGGAATTGCTTTTCCTTTATTTTTGAAATATCATTTACTACATATAGAATTCTTGACTGACAGTATTTTTCCTTCAGTACTATGAATACACCATTCCACTGCTTCCTGGCCTCTATGATTTCTGACAAGAAGTCAACTCTTAACCTTATTGAGGATCACTTGCATGTGATAAGTTCTTTTCTCTTGCTATTGTCAAGATTGTCTTCTGGCAGTTTGACCATGATATGTTGCTAGGTGTGGACCCCTTTTAGTTTACTCTACTTGAAGTCTGTTGAGCATCTTGATGTTTTTCATCAAATTTGGGAAGTGTTTGGTCATTATTCCTTCAAATATAATTCTCTTTCTCCCCCTAACTTTTTCTGCCTCTTCTCTTCTACTGGGACTCCCACTGCATATATGATGGCATGCTTGATGACATCAAGACACAGCTGTCTGAAGCTCTGCTAATTTGTCTTCATTCTTTGTTTTTCCTGCCTCAGGCTGTATAATTAAATTAATCTATTTTCACATTTACTGATTTTTTTCTTCTACAAATTAAATCTACTATTGAGCCCCTCTAGTAAAGTGTTCACTTCAGTTGTAACTTTTTAACGATAGAATTACTAATTTTTAAAAATAATTTCTATCTGTATTGTTATCTATTACTTTTAATTTTTAGAGAGAGAGAGTACACACAAGTTGGGGGGAGGGGCAGAGAGAGAGAAAGAGAATCTTAAGCAGGCTTTGCCCTGAGTGTGGAGTTCGGTCTCACGATCCTGAGATCATGACCTGAGCCAAAATAAAAAGTTGGAAGCTTAACCAACTAAGCCACCCAGGCATCCTTCTATCTATATCTCTTATTGATATTTCTATTTGGTGAGACACTATTTTCATATGTTCCTTTAATTTTTTTTAAATTTTTAAAAATTTCTTTTCAGCGTAACAGTATTCATTGTTTTTGCACCACACCCAGTGCACCATGCAATACGTGCCCTCCCTAAGACTCACCACCAGACTCCCCTAAGCTCCCACCCCCCGCCCCTTCAAAACCCCTCAGGTTGTTTTTCAGAGTCCATAGTCTCTCATGGTTCATCTCCCCTTCCAATTTCCCTCAACTTCCTTCTCCTCTCCATCTCCCCATGTCCTCCATGTTATTTGTAATGGAAAAAAAGATAGCCTCTTCAATAAATGGCGCTGGGAAAATTGGACAGCTATATATAGAAGAATGAAACTCAACCATTCTCTTACACCGTACACAAAGATAAACTCGAAATGGATAAAGGACCTCAATGTGAGACAGGAATCCATCAGAATCCTAGAGGAGAACATAGGCAGTAACCTCTTCAATATCAGCCACAGCAACTTCTTTCAAGATATGTCTCCAAAGGCAAAGGAAACAAAAGCGGAAATGAACCTTTAATTCTTTAGACTTGATTTCCTTTAGTTCTTTGCATAAATTTGTAATAGCTATTTATTTGCTTATTATTTTTGTTTTTTTAAAAAATATTTTATTTACTTTTGAGAGAGAGAGAGAGAACAGAGAGGAGCAGAAGTAAAGGGAGAAAGAATGTGAAGCAGACTCTGCACTGAGCACAGAGTCCTAGGTGGGGCTCAATCCCATGACCTCAAGATCATGACCTAAACCAAAGCCAAGAGTTGGCATTTAACCAACTGAGGCACCAAGGTGCCCTGTGATAGCTATTTAAAAGTGTTTTTAATAAGTCCTCAAATTTGGCTTTTTCATGGATGATTTCTATTGATTACTTTTGTTCTTTTCTATGTACCATACTTCTCTTTTTATTTCAGTGTCTCGTATTTTTTTGTTGAAAATTGAACATTTTAAATAATATAGTTACTCTAGAAATAAAATTCTGCTCTCCATACGGTTTGCCATTGTTGCTCTTTTTAATCACATTCTTTTTTTTTTAAGGTTTTTACTTATTTATTTGACAGAGAGAGAGAGAGAGAGAGAGATCGATCGATCACAAGTAGGCAGGGCAGCAGGCAGAGAGAGAGGGGAAGCAGGCTCCCTACTGAGCAGAGAGCCTGGTGCAGGGCTCAATCCCAGGACCCTGAGATCATGACCTGAGCTGAAGGCAGAGGCTTAACCACTGAGCCACCCAGGTGCCTGTTTAATCATATTCTTGGACTAATTTTTTAAAGTCTCTATTCTCTGTCATGAAGTAGCCACTTAAGTCTCTACTCAGTGTAAGTTTAGTGATGAATACATAATTAGACAGTGATTTTTATAAATGCTTTAAACATAAGTATTACACTTTTTGCTCAGGGACTGTCTCTAAGTATCAGGGCACTTCTTCAATGAAACAGCAGTTTAGAGCTCTGCCTTAGCCTTCACTTCCTTCTTGTACAAGGCCTCAAGGTCAGTCAGATGTGATAGATCATGGTCTTTTCAGTTTTTTCCTAGGTATGTACATAGCCCTGTACATGTGCATGGCTTTTTAAGTCCCCTGAAATATGTAGAGTTTTTCCAAACCCCCTATGAATATCTCATTCTCCAGATCTTTCTTCTAGTTTTTTGATCAGTCTCATTAGCCCACCTGGTAATGCCAACTGAGGCCACTAAGATGTTAAACAATTGTCATTGGTCATTTTTGACAATTGCCCTGGGGATAGGGCCTCTTTCATTGGACAAGATCTAAGTCAGGGCAAATAACAGCAAGCCCTGAAAATGGGATTTCTCAGGAAAACACCAGACAGGTCTGGTACTGACAATGCTCTCAGGATGAAACTTTTTGAGGAATTTCAAATGTAGCAGTCCTTATGACTGCTAAGCTGCTGTTTTTCAAGACTACACAGAGCTGGGGAGGAGGGAATGAGAATAGGGCAAGTTAAGGTGTTGGAAAGCTGACTGTAATTGTGATATTCAGCTACTCTTAAATAAATATTCCTCAGATTGTTGCAAGCTTTTGATTAATTTCTAGAGTTCTAAAAATGTTGATTTGGACTAGTTTTCTGACAGTTTTGTTTTGTTTTATTGTTTGTTTTGTTTTTTAAGGGAGAAGTGGATATTCAGAGGTCCTTACTCCACCATTCTGGGCCCCACCCATATCATTTAGATGTGATAAAATTGGTTGATATGTGATATGTGATATGTGATGTGATAAAATTCCTCTTTCTTTCCCAGATTCTCTTATGGCCTGGGCATGACCATGTGATCCAATCCTAATTAATAGAGAGGAATTATGTAAGGATAGTGTTTCTCAATCTACAGGTCAAAAAACACCAGGTGTTTTGGATTATTTGTTTTAATTTTCAATCCATTTCAAATTGATACTTTTGTGAAATACAATGAAAAATTACTAACAAAATGAAATAGAAAAACAAGACATTAAAAATATAGGCCCTGATTTTTCACTATATCCAAGAGATGTAAAATTAGACTTTAATAAATATAAGCTGAATAAAAAGAAGAGAGTTACAAAAATCTGTACACATTCTTCATCAAAATGGTGCATATAGGCAATGTATATTAAAAATAGCTAATATACTCACAATTTTAGTAGCTTCAGTGACATATAATTGACATCCAATAAATTGTATAAACTTAGAGCTTATAATTTGATAAGTTTTGATATATGTATATGCTTGTGAAACTATTTCCACAATCAAGATAATTAACACAGACATCAATTCTCAAAATTTCTCACACTTCTTTGTAAGACTTCTTTCTTGCCCCTTAGAACTCACTCCCATATTCCAATACAAACATTAATCTGTTTTCTATCAGAGCTAATGCTAATTAGTTTGCATTTTTAAGAATTCCATATAAACATAGTATATATTATTTTGTATGTATCTCTTCATGCAACATAATTAGTCTGAGATTCATCTATGTTATATGAAAAGTTCATTAATTTTTGTTGCTGAGGACTAATCCATTTTATGCATTTATCTGTTGAGGACCCTTTGGGTTGTAGCCAAAGGTTGCTTATTAAAAATAAAGCTGCTATGAACATTCATGTACTGTATAAGTCTTTGAATGGACATCTGCTTGCTTTCTTTCTTTCTTTCTTTCTTTCTTTCTTTCTTTCTTTCTTTCTTTCTTTTAGGGGTGTATGTGTGTGTGTGTGTGTGTGTGTGTGTAAATACCTGGGAGTAGAATGGCTGAATAACAGGGTAGATGAATATTTAATTTAGATGAATATTTAACTTACTAAGAAACTGTTTTTCACATTAGTTGTGTCATTTGACATTGTTACCAGTTCCTCTACATCTTTACTAATGCTTGGTATGGCTAACGCTTTTGATTTTAGCCATTCTAATTGATGTGTAGTGGTATCTCACTGTGCCTTTAATTTGAATTCCCTAATGGCCTTTTAATTAGAGTATCTTTTCATGTATTTAAGTTCCATCTGTATAGTTTTTGGTGATGTGTCTGATCAGATGTTTTTTCTCCTTTTTATTAGATAGTTCTTATGTTTGTTGAGTTCTGTGAGTTTTTGATATATTTTGAATGCAGATCCTTTACCAGATATACAATTTGAAAATATTTTATCCTAGTCTGACTTGCCTTTCTATTCTCTTGACAGTGCCTTTCAAATGGCAGAAGTTTTTATTTTGTAGTTCCATTAATCAATTTGTTCTTTTATAGATCATGCTCCTGATGTCATACCTAAGATATCTTTGTCTAACCCAAGGTCACAAAGATTTTCTTTTTTTATTTTCTTCTAGGAGTTTTACTACTTTAAACCTTTCATTAGATTCCTAATGCCTTTTGGGTTATTTTTTGCATATGGCGCAAGCATGGATGAATGTTTGTTTGTTTGTTTGTTTGCCTGTGGGTATCTAATTGTTCCAGCACTACTCATTGGGAAAAAAAAATCCTTTGTGCATTGCACCCTCTTTATGCAGTCAGTTGATTATATATGTGCAGTTTACACTCTTTATTGTGTCTCACTCATCTATTTGCCTATCTTGAGGTCAAGACCACATTATTTTGATTACTGGAGTTCTATAATAAGTTCAGAAATTAGGGATTATTTCTCCTTTTTTCTTTCTCAAATTGTCTTGGCTATTATAAATTCTTTACATTTCTGCAAGAATTTTTGAATGAGTTTGTTAATTTCTGCAAAGAAAGTCCTCCTGAAGTTTAATTGAAATTTCATTGAGCCTATAAATTAACTTGGAGAGAACTGACAACCTAAAAACGCTGAGGCTTCTAACACAAAACACAGTATTTTTTTTTATTAACATATAATGTATTATTTGTTTCACCGGTGTAGGTTTGTGATTCATCAGTTTTACACAAGTCATAGCCCTCTCCATTGCACATACCCTCCCCAGTGTCCATTACCCTGTCATCCCATCCCTTCCACCCCCCCTTCTGTCCAGCAATCCTCAGTTTGTTTCCTGAGATTAAAAGTCTCTTACGGTTTTTCTCCCTCTCTGGTTTCATCTTGTTTCATTTTTCCCTCCCTTTGCCTATGATTCTCTGTCTTGTTTCTCAAAGTTCTCATATCAGGAGATCAAATGATACTTGTCTTTCTCTGACTTATTTCACTTAGCACAAAACCCTCTAGTTCCATTCACGTCATTGCAAATGGCAAGATTTCAGGTTTTTGATGGCTGCATAATGTTCCATTATATATATATATACCATGTCTTCTTTATCCATTCATCTGTTGATGGACATCTAGGCTCTTTCCATAGTTTGGCTATTGTGGACATTGCTGCTATAAACATTGGGGTGCACGAAACACAGTATATTTATGCATTTAACTAGATCTTTAATTTCTCTTATCAGTGTTTTGTAGTTTTCTGTGTCTAGGTCTTACACTTTCTGTCAGATTTTATCACTAAGTATTTCCCGTTTCTTGAAGTTAAATGCATTTTTAAAGATTTAGTTTCTGATTGTTTGTTGCCACTGTAAAAATAAAATTGAGTTGCATATTAATCTTAATATCCTGCAGCCTTACTGAACTAAAAATTCTCATAGATTTTTGTGTTTTCCATTGAATTTTCTGCATAAACAATCATAATGTCTGCAAAGAGAGATGATTTTACTTCTTCCTTTCCAATCTGGATTTCTTTTATTTATTTTTTTCGTATCTTATTATACTGACTGAAACCTCTAGTACAATATTAAAATTGACAACCTTGTATTATTCCTGGTCTTAGGGGAAAAAACATTCAACTTTTCAACCTTAAATATAATATTAACTATAAGTTATTTATGGATGCATTCTATCAGGTTAAGAAAGTTTCCTTCTATTCCTATTTTTATGAGAGTTTTCATCAGGAATGAATATTGGATTTTGTCAAATACTTTCTTTTCATATATTTATATGATCATATGGCTTTTCCATTGTAGGCCTCATAGAATAAACTCGGTAGTATTTCCTCATTTCACTTTTCTGGAAGAGTCTGTGTAGAATATCCCTTAAATATTTCGTAGAACTCACTAATGAAGCCATATTTTTTAGAGTTTTCTTTGTGAAAAGATTTTTAACTTCAAATTAAATTTAATTCTTGTAACAGATACAGGGCTATTCAGAGCTTTTATTTCTTCTTGAGTTAATGTTGGAAGTTAATGTCTTTCAAAGAATTTGTTTATTTCACATAAGTTTGTTGGCACACAATTGTTCATAAAATTCTCTATGGTTCTTTTAATAATCTTAGAATCTATGATGATTCCACCTCTCTCATTTCTGATTTGTTTCTTGTCTGTTTTTTCCTGATCAATCTGACTTGGGGCTTATCAATTTTATTGATCTTTTATTTCATTGGTTTTCTCTATTAATTTTCTGTTTTCTAGTTCATCAGATTCTTCTATTATCTTAATTACTTTTTTATCTGGGGTTAGTTTGTTTCCCTCTAGCCTGAGTTTCTTGAGAACGAAGTTTAAGTCACTGATTTGAAATATTCCCTCTTTTCCAATATAGGCACTTAGTGCTAATAATTTCCCTAAATACTGCTTTAACTGTAAACCCTGTAAACCCAAGGGAGTTTGTGATACAATTCGGGAGCTTCTCAGCTTGTGCCATAACATAAAATATCCACTAGTTTCATAATAACACTGTATATGGGATCCATTCCATGGGATATTTTTGCAGACAAAACTGCACTAACTCCCTTATGGCTGTACTCCCTTGGATATAATACACAGATATTAGTGTTACTAAATTTTATGCTCTCATGTACCATTTTAAAATGAGGTCCCAATGTGCAGCCAAAAGAAGCAGATTGGCTCCAAGACAGGGACAAATCAAGGAGGTATTCCAGCACTGGTGCTTATGTGCATGAAAAGTTATCTGACATGCCATGTTCATAGTTATCATCATTAATTGAATGGATATTTTGTGCTAAGAGATTTACCCTCATTATTTAATTTAACCTCCATAGTAGTCTGTGTGAAATGTTGTATCCTTCTGCAATACCAGTTTTCCATATAAGGAAATGGAGTCTTCTACAGCAAGGTGAATTGTCAAGGTCATGCAGTGACCAAGTTGGGGTTTACCCTAAGGTCTTTCAAAACCAAAAGCCACAGTGAAACAGTCTATCACATTATCTCTAGTTTCCATTCACAGGCATGTCCTGACTACATGGATATTATTCTGGTGAGGATGGCACTAAGTCTTTGGGTTGGGGAGAAACATGTAAAAGAGCCAATTTGAAAAGGTTCGAATTCTCTCCCTTGTGAAAAATGCTTCTCCTTCTTAGGGGTTATGGAGGAGATGCTCCTTTGATACGTAAGACTGCAGCGATGGCAGCTAGGGTCATAAAGGCAGCACATATGTGGCACGTATGGTATCATAAAGAAACTCTATAGAGAGTCAATTATCATATGGTTACACTTACGTGTGGAGCATAAGGAATAACAAGAAGGACGTTGGGAGAAGGAGAGGAGAAGGGAGTTGGGGGAAACCGGAGGGGGAGAAGAACCATGAGGACTGTGGATGCTGAGAAACAAACTGAGGGTTTTGGAGGGGAGGTGGGGGGTTGGGTGAGCCTGGTGGTGTGTATTATGGAGAGCACGCATTGCATGGAGCACTGGGTGTGGTGCATAAACAATGAACCTTGGAACACTGAAAAAATAAAATAAAGTTTTTTAAAAAGAGAAGCTCTCTTTATGCCTATATTCACATAGGTATTATTTCCTATTCTCTATGAATTCACACATGACCCCCCCCCCCAACACACACACATAGAGCTTCCCACAGGCTACTTTGCAGCATCTGCCATGAAAGGACATAAATTGAACTGGAAGACAAGGAAGCACATTTTGGATGATCTGATATCCCAGCCTTCTTCTTAGGTTAGGTCAGTATTTTACCAGATAATTATTCATTGTAAACATGTCTATGAGTTTGACTTATTAGATGCTCTTATCTGCCATCTTTGTTTTACAGTCAATCTAGCCATTCAAAATGAAAATTCCCCATTACATTTTTATTATTTAGTCTAAAACTTCGTTCGTATTTGTCAGCCATTCTGGAATTGTTGAAATTAATGCAGTTTTTTTTTTTTTATTGAGTGTCAAATACACTCTGGGGATAGACTGGACTCTCAGTTACCCAAAGTGTTTAGCCAGGTTCTGGAAATTTGCAATACAGGGAAACACTAATGCTAATAAAAGGTTTAGTTATTAAGAGTTTATCTGAAATCCCTCCTCTTGACTTCTGATTTCCCATCTGTGAGCTGCTTGGGGATTGGGTATCCTCTTTTGGGAGGACAAGAGTTTTGTTCCAGGATGTGAGCCTTTTGGAGAATTAAAGACATTTCCTCAAAGCTTCAGGGTGAAGTGACCTCCACAGAGCCGGCTCAGATAGTATTTCAAAAATGGCAGAAACCTGCTGATCATCCCTTGTCTCCAAAGAAAAGTTCAAAAAGCACAGATAATCTCCCAGGCAAGTATCTGGTCCCCTCCTCCCCCCGCCAGCTCATTTTACGCATGTACATATTCTACCCACCCACCCCAGGAACAAGGCTGGGGTATCAGATTTTCTCCAATGCATCTTGTCTTCCATTTAGACCTGGAGCCTTCATTCCTAGTGCAAGGCACTGGGCAGAAAGAGAGCCCTCGGCTTGCACTGGAGGAATTAGAAGCAATTAAAGTGAAACCATTAAGCCTTGTCCTCATATTTGTTTGTGTGATGGCTTAGTCTGAGTCTTAAGTTGAGGGCCTCATGCTAACAATTTCCCACCTCCAGTTCTTCCAGACAGGGAGACTCACACCATTTATTGGGTCACAGGATCAGAAGGCCAATGGCAGCTTGGGAACCTCTCCAAATTTACCTTTTCACCCCTGAGCAGCACTGATGTGGCACCCAACGCATGTCACAGGGTAAACTGCCCCACTCTTTTACTGACTGGCACCACACCCTTCAACTCACCTAAGTTTAGTGCAGCTGCAGAGGGTTTTTCAAGTCCATGCAAATGTGTACTCCAGCTGACTTGCTTCTTTGGCTCCAAGGCTATGCCTTTGCTGAGGCACAGCCTTGGAGCAAAACCTATTTGGGGGACCCTCAGCCCATGGGAATTGAAAGTCAATGGGAAGTCTGCAACTTCTTGTCCTCTGGAGAGAGGATGCTGAGGCGCATTCTTCACAGTTCCTCAGAATCCACAGGGGAGCTGAGCCCAGTTGCCCACTGGGTTGGCCAGCCCAATAACAATCTTGATGGACTTTTCTTCTCTTTTGGTCTTTCTTTCTCCATTCTTCACTCTGCTTTCTGGGATTACTTTCTCTATAAACTACCTGCATCCAAACTCTTGTCTTGGGCTCTGTTTTCAAAATAACTCTAAATGATGCCTTCCCAACATCCTTAAAGTTGAAATTCCATGGGACCAAAGTGACCAATTGACTAGGTCATTACAGCTAATTCTCCACTACTCAATAAAGTGGAAGAAAAGGTCCGTTTATTTAAATAAATACCCACTTGGTTATTTGAATGAATTGATGGCCCTGTATTTAGTTTTTACACAATGGGAGCCTGACTACTGTTCCCATTAAAGCTTTGCCCTATTACATGCTCCTGCATTGGATTTGAGACCTCCTCCAGGGTTCTTTCTTATACAGGACCTGCCCCTTCAGCACAGTCTGCACCATCTCTCTCTGCAAGGCACCACCATCCCATGTAGAAGTCAGGGCTTCCTGAGAATAGCAACGGACATCTGGAAGCTTCTCTACCATCGGCCTCTGTTCTCCGAGCTCTGTCCCAAAGGGTGGCATACTTTACTTCTGCACTTGTCTGGTTATCCTGCTGGAAAATGATGTTCTCAAATTGCAATTGCCCTGTGGGCCAACGAAAGAAACAGTTGTCCACTTAGAATGCAGAGGTGGTAGAGTTGAACTGAGGCTGATCCCTAAACTTGGCCAACAGCCCCATAAGTGAGTGATACTGGCCATGGTGGGAACCAGCAGACACTTGCTTGCCCTAAGGCTAATGCCATAATGATAGTATTAAAAATAGATGTTGCATGGGGGACTTAATATTTTTTAAATTAATAAGGCATTATTTACATACAACAAAATTCAGGCATTTTAAGTGTACACACTGTCTACATCATACACATGGTAGAGTACAATGTAATGAATTTTGGTCATTTGATATAGCATCCATCACCACAACAAAGATGTGGAACATTCCCATTACCATAAAATTGTCCTTGTTTCCCTTTACATTTAATCCCCTCTCCTGATCCCAACCCTTGACAACTACTGATACCTTTATGTCACTTTAGTTTTGCCTTCTGTGCACTTTTATATATATAGAATCAAGCGATATATAATTTTTTTGTGAAAAAAAGTCAACTTCCTTCACTTAGCAGAACATTTTGAGCACCATTCATGTTGCTGCTTGTGTTACTATTTTGTTCTTTTCAAAAAAACGTTTTCTTCCTTTCTATTGATCAAAAGTTTTTATCCTATGGATATTCCAGACTTTTCTTTATTTAGCAACCGAAGGGCATTTTTTTCCAGGTCTTCATTATCTGAATAATGCTGCCATGTATTTTGGCATTTGAGTCTTTGTGTGGACATATAGTACATCTCCTTGGGTAAATACTCAGGCATGGTATTGCTGGGTCATATGGAGGTACACATAATGCCACATGGGATTCCAGAGTGGTTATGCCATTTGGCATCCCCACCAGTAGCTGTTCCCATCCTCACTAACATATGGTATGGTCAATGCCTTTACTTCAGTCATTCCAGTGGGAGTATAGGGTAACCTCAGAGTGGTTTTCACTTACACTTCCCTGGTGAATAGTAATGTTGAACATCTTTTTATGTACTTATCGTCCAGATACTACTGCTGCTAAACAACATGCCCCAATGTTCTTAGGGAACACACTAAGCCTAGGCAGATGTTATTGCCAGGAATTTACAAGTAAAGATCTGAGGTCTCTAGTGGCTGCATGACTGATCTAAGTTACTTCTGGCAGAACTGGGGGTGAGGCTTCCTAAAACAGTGCATTCTCCACTAGACCACAGGCTCCCGAGTGCCTGGGACAACTTTTATCAAAGGGCCTTGCAGATACATTAGTAACCTGAAGTTTTGACAGGCCGGTGGCACATTTTGACATTAATATTTGTCATATTTTGACATTAATAGTTGACATCAACTATTAAACATTTGCCAAATATTTTGTTCTTTTAAGCTGTTGCACCTCTAACCATTTCTACTATATCTAATAAATGGCAATGTCACATGCTTAATTAGTAAGCTGAAAGTTATTTTGCTGTGAAGTATTCCCCTCCACTAACTTGGCCCATTTGGGGTTTTGCAAGAAGGAAGCCTTCCATTTATCTTCCTATGTTCTGGGGAGCAGGTGGCAAAGACCTCATGTCACTCAATATTCCCTCCCCTTTTCCTTGATGCCCCAAATACTTTCTCCCCTGGTAGAGATGGTCTTTGAACTTAGGACTTAGAGCCTAGTGGTAGTAAATGCCCAATATATACCAGCTGGCAGAGATGCTAGAAATGGGGTCTAGCGACAGATGAGTCCTTCAGGACTGAGCCAGGAGTGTTGGAGGGGGTGGGGTTGGGGTGTGTGTTTCACTCCCAGGAATAAAAACAAAGACCTGAAGCTCTTGGGCTTCCCCAGCCAGCCACTGGGAAAAACAGACAGAAACTGGAGGTAGAAGAGTGTTCCAGATCTCCTTGAAAAGGCAATTAGGAGTGTTGGAACCATGGTTCCAGAATTTTCTGCATTTTTTAGATTCTGTAATCTCATTTGCTTGTTATGTCTCTAACTTCGTCTATTTTGCTCTTTTTAAAAATGAAATTCTCTAAACCCAAAAGGACTTGCATATTTATTTTTAGAAGAAGTGCAGGAGAAGGGCCCTGGGAATTAGCAAAACTTAGGAAAAGAGGTTTTTAAAAGGCAAAAGATCTCCCCGGTATTCTAAGATTTGAAGAAAGATGGGGATTCATAAAATATTGATTAGTGCGCACATGTGTGTGGGCGTGTGTGCGTGTGGGTATGTGTACTTGCGTGTTTGTGTAGGTGTGTAGATGCACATGTGCACCTGTGTGTTGCGGGGTCGTGGGGAGGATGGATCAAGCTCCAGGGCTCCAACCAAGGGCATTGCTTTGGTTCTTCGCACAACCAGAAAGAATAGGTTCTCCGTGGTCATTTACTCTTTGGAGCGCATTGATTAAATCCGTACATTGAGTGGATTTTTAAAATGAGGATGGAGGAGGGAGGTGTTTGGGAGAAGGGGGGGCTCACAAGTCTCTACTGGGTATTGGTGTCCGGTCTTTGTTATATTTTTTTTTACTTGCATCCTGCCTGAAAAGTCACAATTCTCTCAGAGATCAGCTGCTCACTGCCCAAATCAGAGTCTTGGTTCATTATATTCTTTTGAAATGTCTTGTGGCTACCATTCCCCACCTGCACAATCAGATTGCCTCTAGAATGCTCTGGGGCCACCCATTTGCCCGGCAGTGGTCACGCATCTCATGTGTTGGCGAGAGTCAGCTAACCGCTGCTGCCTGGGTTCCACTCTGAGGGCACCAGACCCATCCAGTGTGTCTGGGGCGCAGGCCAGGCACTGGACCCTTCAAAATCTCCCCAGGGGATTCTCCTATGCATCAAGATTGGGGACTGCCCACTGCCGGAAGAAATGGGATTGGGTTTTTGTTTTGTTTTTCACCGAGTAACTTGGTTTTTTACTAGTAACATTACTCAGTTTATTACTAAGGCAGTTTTTACTGAGTCCACTCTTATGGTTTACAGATGGGAAAGCTCTAACCACATCTGGAATTCCACACTGTCCCTACGAGGACAGTTCCCATGCCTCCAGGATCCTTGGTCCTGGAGTTCCCATTTACAGCCCCTTGAAAGGGGCCCGTAGCTGAGGTTTGAATGTGCTCCTCTGCACGAATTTGGAGTTAAGATGGACTTTTCAGTAGGAAACTGAGTAAGGAAGATGAATGCTGCGATGTGAAAAAAGAGGTGATCCCTTCAGATTATTTTCATCTTGCTTTAAATATTCAAACGCCAAAATAGGCTCAAGGCCAAATTAAACTTTCTCTTGAAATGCTTCTCTGTGCCTGTCTTCTAACCACAGCAATAGTCTGAGGTTATAATTCTCTGCTACCTACAATAAAGTTATTTCAAGTACGAATAAAAAGCCAGTGATAAAAGTGACCAGTTTAGGACAATTGCACTATAGTCACCAACCGTCACACAAGCAGGGCCTGAGGAAGTCAGATCATCGGTTATAAACAGGCTATATTTAGATGACTTTCCAACCCAACTCATTCCCAGACCTGGTCAGGGCCACAGCGGCTTCCCACTTGGTCATTTTTGTCTATCAGGGTCTTGTTCCCTTACAATCTGGGGTCCCTCCCTTTTCCCAGGCTCCCTTGGAAACCACCGTGTGGTTGCACATCAGCTTACAGCCCCAGCCAAGCAGGCAGCCACCAGACACTGGACCTCAAAACTAATGAGCTTAGAGTGTCTGGGCTGTGTGAGGTGGCTGTGAGGTCTAGTCTGGTGGCTGCTGCCCTCCGGATGCCACCCAGGCGCTGGGTCACACAGGCTCCACGATTCCTCAAGTCTTGGGTCTCCTCCCTCCCTCCATCCACCAATTCGCAATGTACTATTAGGTGGGGAGGTGGGGAGAGGAAATGGGGGAGGGAGGGACAGGAGAAATGGAGAATCCCCATGGAGAGTAAGTTCCATCAAAAGGCTGAGTAGATCTTGACTTACTACATCCCCTAAATAACTTTCTTGTCTGAGAACGAAATCACTTTTCTATAAGACTCCCAAGGAGTGTCATGATCACATTAATCAAAAGAAGGCAGTTCTACCTCTTCATGCCCCTCAAGATGGCTTCTGTCAAAATACCAAATACATGTTGGCGAGGATGTGGAGAATGGTGGGAATGTACGATGGTGCAGCTGTTATGGGAAATAGTGTGACGTCTCCTCAAAAAATTAAATCTAGTTTTACTATATATATGATCCAGCAATTCTACTTTTGGGTATCCACCTGAAAGAATTGACAGCAAGGACTTGATGAGATATTTGCATGCCATGCTCACAGCAGCATTATTCACATTAGCCAATAAGTAGAAGCTCCCCATGTGTATACCGGCAGAGGGATAAAAAACAATGTGTCATATATATATATATATATATATATATATATATATATGGAATATGCCTCAGGCTTAAAAAGGCTTGAAAAGGTAATTCTGACACATTCCAGACAATGGACGAATTTGAGGACAAGAAGCTCAGTGAAACAAGCCAGTCATAAAAGGACAAATACTGGACGTTTCCACTCACATAGAGTCCCTCTCACAACTGTTGAATGGGTACAGAATTTCAGTTTTGAAAGATGCAAAGTACCCTGTGGTTGGACAGTGGTCACACAACAATGTCAATTTTAACACCATTGGGCTGCACCCTTAAACATGGCTAAAGTGATAGATCTTATGTCAGTGTACTTATGATAATTTTTTAAAAAAGAAGGCAGCTTTAAAACCAGTGGAAAATGAGCTCTCAATGTGGAGATCATTTCCCTCTTACTTGAGGACGCTTGCTGCTGTGCATACGCTTCATGGAGTCCCTCCAACCTCTAGTCACAGTGATTGATCTTTCCTTCACATGCGTGGCACCTTTTGTCAACGTTCTCTAGGATCTATGGTGGTGAACCCAGTTTACACAGCATAGTTTGGGCCTTTGCTTATCTCTTTTTGTGTTTGTTTGGGTTTTAGTTTTCTTAACTGTGATGCTTATAACTCTATTAGAAAACAACACTTTCCTCAGACCAATATTTCTATTCATCAGGCACTCAAGCACCATAAAATAAGTATACAAGACCATTTTCATGTTTCCCTGAAGTTTATATCTTTTGGGGCGGGGTAGATTTGATCTATAATGTTCTGAGAACTTCCGACTTTGGAGCATCATATATAAATGTGAGTCTGTTCTTTTCTCCTTTACTGAAGGTAATGTCCCTTGGAGGAAGCTCAAAGTGCTTTATAAAACTCATAAAAAAATACTTATGGGGCTAGAATGAAAACACTAGGATCTTCTAGTTATGAAGAAATAGAGTTCAGGCTTCAAGATTACACAGCTAGGGGGTGGGTGGAGATGGCAAAAGGAGTGTGTCTTCCTGGACTATGATACTCCATCCCGATTTCCAAGTATGCTCCAACAGTTACCTCAGTCTAGACTAGAGATACTTAACAGCAAGTGGTTGAAACTTTAACGAAATGGGCTGTTAAAGACAAACTTCATCAAACTTGGGATATATGTTCGACTTCAAACACGCCCTTCTCAAGGGGCATGTGAATGAGTGCAGAAGCCAGGCTTCTGGCTCAGAGAGAACCAAAATTCTGAATTTGTATATGATGTTCAGGATCTGAGTAAATTAAACGTGAAAACTGGCACGTTTACTTACTGCAAAAGAAGCACAAACTTTCATTCGTTTCAGAGAGTTTCACGAGCATTTTTGGTCAGTAGTAACCCTCAATAACAGGGATGACAATGGTTGAAATATTTGTTTATGGAAAGCAACATTAAAAATACCCTAGAAAGTCTGGGCTTCTTTGGTGAGCCCTGAACGACTCAGAAATTCGGCTCACTATCTGGGGACAGATAAAAATAAAATAAAATAAAATCCAAACCGTACAAAAATGAAAATTTTCTACTGTGTCTTCTCCCGAGTTTAGTGCATCCTGGGGAATTCTTTTCATTGCCCGATTATGGTTTGGTTTCTATGGGATTAGTGGGAAATCTCATCTGCATTGTGTAGAAACCCAAAACCTGCCTGCTTCGGAGCTTACCTCCACTTTCTGGGTTCTGTTTTAGGTTGGCCACCAGAGGGCAGTATCGTCATTCACTAGCCGCACCCCGTTGCTCCCTCACCCTTTGGGGTTGCTAGACCTTTTCCAGCCTGCAGTGTTTAGCGTACACTCCATTATTATTTTTTGATTTATAAAGCGCCACTCCTCCACAGATTCCAACCCCCCACCCCCAGCTGCTTCAGAGAAAGCTCTCAGAAGCATTAACGAGCAAGGAGAGCAACCCCAGCAAAGTGTAAGGTGGTCTGATGGAAGAACGCAGGTGGACATCTGGAAAGAAATCTGCTGACAGTAGGGCCCTGGTGACAAAGGCACCGGCCAGTGTTGGGGGGGGGGTAGGTCAGCAGCAGGGCGACACATGTCCACAGCAAGCAGGCAAAACAGCTCTATCCAGTGGGGTGCAGGCATGAATTTGTTACCATAAAAGATAGAGGGAAGACCAACTTTGGACATTAGCAATCAAAACATTCCAAGCCAAGACCTGCTGGGCCTGAATCAGTCCTTGTTCTCAGTCCAGCACTGTGATTGGCAAAGGAAGGGCAGGCTCAATCTGCCTCACTCCGCAGGGAGCTGAAGGAGCTCTTCATTGTTTAGGGAACTGATGCAAATGAGTCCCCTGAGCAGGGATTGGGGACACTGGGGACTAAGCTAAGCTGGGAACCCTGAATCCTGAGAGAGGGCCTTGAACAGGGCAGAGGTTATGGATGGAACCTTTCTATAAGGACAGCCAAAAGAAAGGATAAAATATGGTATACCAGGACCCCGGGAATGGGGTAAATCATTAATGGGGCACATCAGACAGGAGCCTGTTGGTAAGATAGAAACAAAAATAAAGATGCCTGATAAAAACAACAGCTCTTGGAGTCCAAGGGAAACAATGAACCAGGAGGAGTCGGCAGGTGCCTCTGACACACAGTGGAGCCCGTGCCATTTCCAGGGCAGCCTGTACACGCCCGGATTTTGTTCTAAGGCTCCTGGTTCATCAAACATGCTGGTTAGTACCACTTCTATTTTAGACAGTTCTTCCAACAGTCTAGCCAATTAGGCCTTGTGTTCACCCCTGTACAGAGGAAGAAACTGAAGGTCAGATGTTCAGGGTTACATGGCTAGTGAGAAACATCTGAGAGCTGCAATGAAGCCCCACAGCCCTACGACACCAGGTCCCACTGCTGTACTTTGCTGGCTTCCTAAGAAAAGAACAGATAAATGTGCACCAAGAGAAGTGAATGTGCAGGTCCACACAGAACCTCAAAAGGATGTTGTCTTTATCCCACAAGTGTTCCTGCCAGCTGAGAGGAGAGAGGCATTCAGAACAATGAGGTCTGTCTGCCCTTCCTGCAATTGAGAGCAGAGCAGGCTCTGGCCTCAGGCTGCAGGTTAGACACAGGGCCAGAAGGGGTTCCTCGGGCTTATTCTTTGGCTTATTCTTCACCTCATTAGAGCACCCTGTGTGCCAGAGTGGAGGGAAATTTGAGAGCTCACGGAGTGGAGGGGCAGGGGGAGACCATTTTTGAGCACACATTCAGGAGTTTTAGAGGAAGGACACCAACCTTCTTCTCTAAGGCGACAACAGTGTGCACATTTGGTTAAATAAAGGAGCAAATTAGAAATAAGAGAAATGCCTCTCTAGACACCTGAGTGCCCTGGGCCAAATACTTTTAGAATTACGTATTCTTTCAGTTTATTGTTATTTTTAAAAACAAGGCCATCATTCTGCGGGGGAGAGAAAATCCCTCTCTGCTACAAAATTGCAAGTCCTGGAAAAAGTCCCCAAGTCCATGTCACAATAAAAGACTTCCATGCTCATTGTCGTGGTAAATGGTGAGCATTTGATTAAAACAAGGAGAGAAAGATGGAGACCTTGGGAGGAAGGAAATGGGAAGATGGACAGGCCAGAGCCCCCAGGGCGGCCGGGTCTATTCTTGGCTTAGCTGAGCAGGGGAAGGAGGCGAGGAAGATCTGGAAGGATTTGCTGATGAAGTTATTGATGAGCCGAGAGTGGATTGCCGGCCCTCGCGAGAAATCTAACCTAAAGATGGAAAAGACAGAGAAGCTGGCCAGGGGGATTTGTCTCCAGCTAACCTGCCAACTTTTGGAAAAAGATGGATTGCAACGGATGGAAAGTGGAGGAGGAGAAGAGGAGGAGACACTGTAGAGGTGGAGGGTCCTGGGCTGAGCCCAAGCTCATCATCTTCACTCTCCCTAAAGTCAACCCTCAACAACGAGGCCCTGGCAGAGCCGGGCATGCCCGCCTATTTTTGTCACACACATTTGTGTAATCTGTTCAAAAGCTCCAAGATGCCAAGTTAAAAGGGAGATGGGTTTGAGTCACTACTCCCTCTGCCTTAGGGCCTCTGAGGGCAGGATGGCCAGGGGTGGGGTTGCCTCGGTGGGCGTGAGCAGAGTGGCTTTGGCTCCAGATACCTTCTCTGGGGGCTGGATCTCAGTTTGGCTGTGATAGCTAAAATCTGAGTAGCTGGACACCGACATTATCCTCTGGTTTCCATAGCTGTGCTTTTCATAGTCCCCTCCCTATCCCCCTCTGCCAGTGTCTTAGGAGGTGAGGTAGAAAGTTTCCCATCTCTGATTTTCCTGAGGAAAACTCTGATGGAAGAGATTGTCAGTCTCTAATAAACACCTGCCATGAGAAATGACTTGTCCCAACTAGTTGTTCTAGGGTATAAAATTTTTTTTTAAAAATTTACCACTTTCTGAGCTCTAGTCTAGATGTTTTGCATATCATAAGTTACCCACTTTAAGCTTCAAATAATCTAGGAGGGAGTTACTATTATCCCAGATGTGGAAACCGAGGCCCACAGTAGTTCTATGTGACTCACTCAAGGTCCCAGCTAGTGGTGGTAGATTTGGGATTTGAAGACAGGTTTCTGACTTAGAACCCTGAGTATCTCCTCTTCAGTATCTCCTTTTCAGTATTTTTGTTGTTGTTCTTGTTGAAAATGGCTTTATAGGTTTTATAAAATAAAGTGTGAAAAGTTACCTCAAGACCCACCATCCAGAGATAACCAGAAACATTTTAAAGAATATCCTTCAAGACAGCTGTACTCTGCTTTAATTTTAAGACAAGCTTGTTATGTTGAATTGAGTTGAAACGGTGGCTTTGGGTCTTCAGATTTGTCTAACTGGGTGGGCCTCTGTTTTGTGTGAGGGAAAGCGCCTTACTGACTACAGAGTTTCCTCACTCCAGACCCCTAATGTCTGGTACTCCACCTCTGTAAAGGCTTTGTTCTAATTTCTGTGCCTCATCAGCTCTTCCTAACATGGTCCAGGATTGCCTCCAAGTCAACTTGGTCAGCTTCCAAGTCAGGGAATATTATGCTTTCTGCCACTAGGGGGCAGGATTCCATGGAAGCGGCGGAGGAGAGCCCCGAGCCTATGAGCATATCCTGCATTCTTTTTTTTTTTTTTTTTTTTTGGTATTTAACCTATTTTTTTTAAAATTTCATTTCTTTTCAGCGTAACAGAATTCATAGTTTTACAACACACCCAGTGCTCCATGCAATGCGTGCCCTCCATAATACCCACCACTTGGCTCCCCCAACCTCCTGCATTCTTGATCTCACAAGTGAGGAACCTTTGGGAATTTCCTTCTGGTCAGTAGGACGATAGTAAGAGCTACCATTCAACCTGGGCTTAGACTGGACAAGCTCCCTGTTAAGGATTTTTAATACTCATGACAAATTCCACAAGGCAATACTATTAGCCCATTTTCTACGTGAGGAAATCAAGAAGTTCAGTGTTGCTCCAGCACACACAACTGGTAAATGTCGGGATTTGAACCCAGGTCTTCTGAGCCACAAAGCCTGTGTCACCACATTTCACTGTTTCCTTAAGTCACTTCTCTATCACATGTGAGATGTCTTATGTAAGAGGTCTATAGAAAAACGCCAATTTTTGGCCAGGAAACATTAAGGCTATGCAAGACTTAATGGTAACAAACAAATACAGGCACACATACACAACTTGCATCAGCACACAGCCTATAGGGATAGGCTTCTTTTTGAAGTGTCTAAATAAACAAAGTGCCAGTCAGAACTCAAAGTTGAGTGGCTTAACCACATTGGGTATCCCACACAATCCATAAACCTGCTTTGTTTTTATTATCGTGCAAAGAATGTTCTAATCACAATATGCTTTTCTGAGTCAGATGAGGGGGGTAAAGCATTAGGCTATTAAGTGGTATTTGTGAAATCCCAGTGGAAGAGACCACACTTTGATTTTAATGCATATTTACTATAGTTTAATAATCCTAAAGAGAACTAACTGAGCCATAATAATTAATGGAACAATGGTGATGGAAGGATCTGTAAACCATTGACATTCATCAATGGCTAAATAATGAGATTGATGCTTCTGGGTCTTGTATTAGTCAGGAGAACAGCTCATGCTGCAGAAACAACCCTAAAGTTTACTTTGTGCTTATCAAAAATCCAGATCAAGATGATTTCGTATCATTTCTCTTCCCAAAGGTGTGCCGGATCCAGGCTCCCATCTTGTAGCTATGCCATCCAGAGCATGTGATTTCCAAGATTACTAGTGTGAGGAAGAGAGGGCCAGGGGGCAGGTGGGAAGCTTTTAAGACCGTATCCTAATGCCAAAATTAGAGTCTTGTACCACCCCAAGAAGGACAAGAATTGGTTAGGTGCCACAGTGAAATTAGATCTAATCTTCATACTTTTCATGACATCTTCATTCTTTCTTGGATATATTAACATACTTTTGGATGATAGTTCTAGAATTTTGGAAGCAGAATTGAAGTCTGTGATGGTAAGAACTTGTCATTGGGTTTAGGGCCCACACTAATCCAGGATGATCTCATCTCAAGATCCTTAACTTAATTACATCTGCAAAGACTCTCTTTCCAAATAATGTCACATTGACAGATTCTGGGTGGATGTGTTTTTCTTTGGGGGGGGTGTGCATAATTCAACCCCCTCAAAGCACTATCTAGAAAGAACAAATGTTAACATCTTTTCATATACTCCAGGTAATTTTTTAATTAAAAAGTAACATTACTGATAAAACAAGTCTACTTTGTGCCCCTTCTTGGTCCCATTTCTTACACTCTGACTTCCTTCATCCTCTCTCTCTACAGACCCACAACTCTGAGTAATTTACTATATATCCACCCAGATCCCATTTTTATATTTTCATTACACTCATATTTTCCATAATTAAAGGATGGTATTTTATATTTTCTAAAAACTTACATAAATGGCATCTTGTTGTATACATTGTTTAAGACTTTTTTGTATCTTCAACATTTTGTTTTCAAGAGCTGTTCAAGTGGAAAGATATGAGCATAATTCTTCATTTTTTTAAAGATTTTATTTATTTATTTGACAGACAAAGATCACAAGTAGGCAGAGAGGCAGGCAGAGAGGGTATGGGGAAGCAGGGTCCCTGCTGAGCAGAGAGCCCAATGCGGGACTGGATCCCAGGACCCTGGGATCATGACCTGAGTGAAAGGCTAGGGCTTTAACCCACTGAGCCACCCAGGTACCCCATAATTATTCATTTTAATGAATATTTTAAATTCCATTATATGAGTGTGGTGCTTTTAATTTGTTGGCTCCAATAATGTTGGAAGTTCAAAATGCTTTCAAATTTTTTTCTTACAAACTAGTGAGTGTTAGGGTTCTTCAGAGAAACAGAACCAACAGGATGTGTTTGTGTGTGTGTGCTTATGTGTGTAAAATGATTCTATCTATACCTATATATATATATATCCATCGTTACATACTAATATATCTCAATATATATACTGAGAGGTAGATAGGGAATTATTTTAAGGAATTAACTCACATGATTATGGAAGCTGGCAAGTTTAAAATTTGCAGAGTACATCAGCAGGCTGGAGACACAAGGAAGAGTTTCAGTTCAAGTCCAAAAGCTGACAGGGTTACTTCTTCTTTGGGGAGGTCAGTCTTTCCCTTCGACCTTCATCTGATTAGCTGAGGCCCATCCACATTATGAACACAGTCCATATTATGGAGGACAATCTGTTTTACTTGAAGTCTATTGATTTAAATGCTAGTCCCATTCAAAAAATACCTTCATGGTGGTTCACAAAATAAATCTAGTGGGTCCTGATGGGCATCTTATATTTGTGAAATGGATTTGGTTCTTTAAATAATTTTATGATTGTTTAAGTACACAAACAATATGTGAGTATACACTCTTTGTGAAATGTGCAAAATGATATGGAAGTACAAAGAGCAAAAGTCTATATTGCCATACTTTTAAAATGTAGCTATTCGAAGGATGAAAGGGGGCACTCCATTTTTTTCACTTGCTTTTTCCTGATTATGAGGAGCTTAAACATCTTCAATTATTAGTGAATAACTGAGTTTCTTCTGTGAATCACATAGATTAATCTGGAGACATGTCCTTTTTCCAGACCTGAGGTAACTCCTGTCCCCTCTCCTTAGAAGCAGATACAATTATAACCATTCTCTGAGGGCTCAGGTCCACTCATCCTTATAGCTTCTACTTTTTAACCGGATCGTTCACATTTTGTAGCATCAAATCCAAATAAGTAATAGTCCTCTAGCTTTAAAAATCCATTTTGGTGGGGGGGGGGCGCCTGGGTGGCTCAATGGGTTAAGGCCTCTGCCTTTGGCTCAGGTCATGATCCCAGGGTCCTGGGATCAATCCCCGAATCGGGCTCTCTGCTCGGCGGGGATCCTGCCTCCCCCCCCACCCCCGCCTGCTTCTCTGCCTACTTGTGATCTCTGTCTGTCAAACAAATAAATAAAATCTTAAAAAAAATCTTTAAAAATCCATTTTCAGGAACCCATAAGCATTTCATGAAACCTGCAGCATTTATGTGACCTACTCGGAGTTACTGCTTTCTCTCTGTCTCATCTGTGGCATCTATCTCTTCTATTATGCTTTGGTTCACTTAATTCAGGATTTCTCAACCTCAGCACTATTGATATTAGGGCTGGATAATTTTATGCTATGGGAACTGTCCTGGGCATTGTTCAATGTTTAGTAGCCTCCCTGGCCTCTACCTACTTGATATGCCAGTAGCACAACCCTCCCCAGTTGTGACAACCAAAAATGTCTCCAGACCTTGCCAAATGTCCCTTAGGGGCAAAATCACCCATAGTTAAGAACCACTGATTTAATTGAAAAACCAAAATAAAATACCTGCAGCAGATCCTTTCAGAGAAAGTACTCACTCATCCACCCAGCAAACACTGAAGAGGAAAGGAAATAGGGATTTGAAAACATCACTTCCCCATGTGATTTATCCTTCCCGGCATTGCCTGATTTTTGGTTGCTCTAAATTTTTCTGTTCTGGCTGAAATATTTAGGAGGAACAATTTCATAAGTAAAAATACATGGTCAAGACTAACGGAGAGCAAATATAGGCAGAATCTGTCTTTTATTTCTATGGCAGGAAATGATAATAACCTAAAAGGGAGTTTTGCTTGAATTTTTCTGTCTCCTTAATTGAATTTTCTCTTTTGCTTTCACAGTGGGGACTAGGCTTCCAGATGTTATTATTGCATTTTGCCTTTTGATGTGAAGGGGAGCTTTAGGCAACCAAGATTCACAAGAATCAGAATCTTCCCTTATTTACAGGTCAGCTATATGTCAATCACACAATCCAAGACAAAGTTAAGAACCTGAAAGGAGCAAAAATGTTTTCCAAAGCACAAAAATGCACAGCATGAGGTCCATTCACAGGATCTGTATGTAGTAGTTACCAAGTGTGATTATTGGCTTTCCCTGACCTATGTTAGGAAAGAGTGGACATAAGCCAGTGGCTGCTCACACCCCAATGACAGAAGACAAAGAACAACAAAAATGAATGCAGTTAAAAATGCTATCTCAAGACTTCAGTATCTAGCAGCTGGAGGTTGTCTACTATATGGGATAAACAGCCCTCAACATTGTGTTTGTCCCCGTGAGTAATATCACAACGCCATGTAACGCTGGATATTTGTAATGACATCGGAGTCTTCAAAGCCAGATTGTGGGTGTTGAAAATAATTGGTTCTTCTAGGTGATGGTGATGGTTCCACAACCGTTTGAATGTATTTAACACCATTTAAACACTATACACTTAAAAGTGAGCTGCACTTAAAATGACTAAAAGGGTAGATTATATGTTGTGTGTATTTTGCCGCTATTTAAAAAATGTGTTATTAAGAGGGCCGGGAATCTTGTGGTATGTTTTGGGGGGAAAAATGTAACCAAAATGGTTACGATTAAAAATAAAAATATGCTGCTTAAAAAGATAAGCAAAAGCCATCTTGATGATTCACTCATGAATAGTCTCTTTTATCAAAGAAGCTTGATACACGTGATGTCACTGGAATTAGTTTAAAAATAGAAACAACCACGTTCTAATAGAAAGAACTGAATGTTGTGATTTTCGGGGACTGACTTTTATTTTTAACTCTGACAATGAAATATGATTAGAAATCTTGTGGTGTGATAATGGAACTTATAAAAATAAATAACTCGCATTCTATGGCCCAAACCCAGCCTGACTCCTCTGGTGAGTGTTGATTTAGGCCCTTCCATATGAGCATCTGGGCTTGATGGATGAATACATTTACTGTCTGCATTGATAACAACGAACAGATTCCTGGTGGGCGCCATGCCCACACATCACCCTCAGGGGCCTCTGGGAGTAACTGCTTTTATTCAGAGACACCAGCATTTAAAGTTAATTGTAGCCATAATAGCCACGGCTCACTCACAAAAACCCACACTGTCATGTTCCCAAGACCACGTCAGGTACACTAGAAGGCGCGTTGTCATGTCAAATGAGAAGGCTGGACATTGCCTGCTTCCTGCTGCTGGTCCTTAGCAATAGATTTTACGTGACATTTCTTCTCTCTTACATTAAAATGGGAATCATTTGATCGCACATGAAAATAGGAGGGCTACAGATGAGTGGCTAAGAGGTGGCACTGTGTTTGGAAACTCAGTTGTTTGTACTGACCACCGATCGTCCCTGAAATTGTTTTTTTGGGAAAGGCAGCTTCAAATCTCTTTTGGGGAAATGAGATGCAGAGTTTGCATTGGAACTCGTAACCTTTTTGTTTGTTTATTTGTTTGTTTGTTTGGGTTTTTCCTGTCTAGTGAAGACCCCAGTGTTCCGCAAATGAGTCTTTAGATATTAGTGGATGAGGGCCAGTAGATTCACTCAAAACCTTTCGTTTCCATCACATGCAAATCACAAAGCCCATTTCTCAGTCAAAAGAAGGGGTGTTACTAGAAGAGTTGGAAGCGTCTTCCATTCAATGGCTAAAAAGAGGACAAAAGTTTGAAAAGATCAGCCATCAGTCCACCAGAGAGCTCTGGGCTGCCAACTGGAATGGAATTCTCTGAGGGAAGAAAGGATTTTTCTGAATCATTTTCTTAGGAGAAAAATATCCACACCAATTTTAGTCTCAAACTTTCTAAGTTATTTCTCAAAATCTTTGGAGGATTTTCAAACCAGTTCTGAAAGTTTTTGTAAAGTTGAAATATCCTGTCCAAGTGCAGAGACTCTTGCTGAATGGATAGGGTGTGATGTGGTTTTCTGAGAGCTTGTTTAGATTTCAGGAAGTGAACAAGATAAGCTGAATGGCCTTTTCCTGCTCTGATGCTTAAAAAAAAAAAAAAAAAAAAAAAAAGACTTGCCCAAAGATGCTTGAAAGAAACCACGGACATTTTCTAACTTCAAAAGAGCAGAAAATCTAACTGGGAAAAACGAAAGTCACAATTAGAGGTTCAGGATGTAGCAAAGACATATTAAACAGTAATGCAGATCGTGACAAATTTAGAATCAACACATAGTTCTTAAGTTTGCATTTTTTATCTGCATTTTGTTTTGTTTGTTTTTGTATGAACTTTCCTGTTAAAAAGGCTGAACTGGGAACACACCTGTACAGTCTGAAATGCTTCCCTTTTCCTTCTATTTGCTTCTTTTCTTTGCAATTCACAATCGGGAACAGAAATAACCTTGGTGGCAAAGGGTGTCCTGTTTTGAGATTGTCTCAGAGAAGTTCTATGTTGATAGAATAGTTTGGAGCTGAAATTTATTTTTCCTTTTTTTTAATCAAACAAAAAGTCAGCTTCAAAATAAGTAGAATTTCCAGGGGGAAAGACCCCCACAGCTGCTTCCTGGATGTGAGATTTCACCTTGAGAAAACGTGAATATATCATATTCACTTTGTCAGAGGGGTCTAATTTTATAGCTGCCTTGGGTCTCCCACTCCAGCCCTAAGCCACCTGGCAAAATCAGGGAAGTGGCACTCAGCCTTTCTTTGGAGAAAAGGAAAGAAGAATCTGCCTTGGCCAGGGCTTAGCCAGAGACCCAGGGGGTCCCAGATCCCTCATTCAACAACCCCCCTCATGGCCCCACGAGATGACAGGTGACTGTTCCTACTATACCATTCTTCTCCACGGAAACCTGCCATCAGGTCACTAGGGCCAAAGTCCAGCTCCTGGGGGAAATCTTCTAACTTCTCTGAATCTCATTTTACATGTGCCTCCTCTCTCACTGCCCGTGGCTGGGAGCACGAGGGAGCTTGGTGGGCAGGGGAGCATTCTGCCTGCTGGATTGGGTCACGTGAACCCACCTGATGCTTCTTCACAAGGTGGGAGGTTGCATAGGCTGCCACCGGTCCTTGAGGCCCTCACTCTCTTTCAAGGAAGAGCCAGTTGGATCCCAGAATGGCCCTTTCTGGGAAACTAACAATAAAGCCTAACTTTTACTTTTCACTTTATCCCACAGTGGCTAGCAAAATGCAGAGTGTAAAATATTCCATTTCTCAGAAGGAAGTCGTAGACTACTGAGACGAATGCATAGTCTGACTTGACTTCATTCTTGAAGCATGCGTGTCCCTTTAACCCCTGATGGTTCATGCTACCCTCGGTTCTGCAAAACCTAGCTCTCCGGGGCACCTGGGCACAGCGAAAGAGCAGGAGCTGTTAGACTTCGGAAGTGCCCTACAGTCCCAGAGAACCTGTTTCTTCATCAATGAAATCACAGAATGAATCCTCTCTCCACAGCAGGTGTGAGGCCAATGTAAAGAACATAGTGAAATACCCAAGCACAGGGATCTGGCCCTCACAGTAACACCAGCCTGCCTTTTCCTTTTCCACAAAGACGTTGCCTCTGAGGACTGGCCTCCAATAGTTTCCACCTGTAGTGAAGGAAGTGGATTTTGTTCTCCCAGTGCAAAATCCAGGGGAGTTGTGAAGAGATGCCAGATTTTCAGCTATTACTTTGATAGATCTTTAAACGTTAAAGTAGTTTCTGCTCTAGAAGCTAAGAGCTATTTCCAGGAGATAAACAAGGACAATTCTTTATATTCCTTTTTAAACTAGCATCTTCATAATGGCAGAGAATAAACAGAAGATAGTAATAAGTGCTTCTTTTCTGTGAGACCATGGGTTTCCCTTTATCTGTTCAGGAACATTGTCTTCTCTTCTGGGAGCAGGACCGAAGACTTTTTGATCTTTTGGGGAGAAAAGAACATTTGAAGGCATGGAATGAACTGCTTTGCCAGGATCCAGGCAGCCCTTGGAAAGGAACTGTGTCTCAGAAGAACCTCTGAGTAGCTTTGAGGCTGGTCTTTCCCTGCTCCTGCCTTGCCCAACACCTAAATTTCTCCTTCACCTGCACTGCAATTGCTGTCAGAACTTGACCTATTCAGGAACATTCTCTTCAGGAATCAACAGTGGCCAAGTCACTTCTTGGCACCTGAGAAGGCTAGAAACTGCCCTCCTTCAGAGGAACATCAGAAATGACACAGTTCTGATGGCCTTCCTTGGACAGGGCTCAAAGGCGATTTCATCTTTTCTTCCTATTCACTGCAGTGAACTCTCAGACGCGTCTGGAGACGCATTGCCCGGTGAGTCACACACTACTCAGCCACGTCAGGCTCCACAGCCCCCTCCCAGGAGGGCTCACCCCAAGCCCTCATCTAAGGAGGGGCGAGCATCTGCTGGCGCTGGCAGCTGCTCCACCCCAACCTCATGGCACCCCTTGGGTAGGGAAAGAACTTGTGAGGGGACATACTTTGCCTTTGCCCCAATCACAAAGTAATTCTCTCATTGCCGAAAGCACTTTCCTGCTGAAATTCAGAAAGAGGTTATTTTGAAGTCATGCCAGTAAAAGCGCTGGAAACAGTGATGGGAGCTTGAGCTGGAAGCCGGGGACATATGCTCCATGCTGATTCTTCATCCCTCTTATTTATTTGCAGGATCTGAACTAATTTCTCAGCTGTAATCTACACCACCCACCACCTAGGAACTTCCCAGAAATGTCCAGCAGGAGGGGGGCGGGGCAGGCCAGCAGCAATGCTCTGACTCTTGGCAAGACCTGCTCAGCTGCCGACTCGATTTCCAGTCTGTTCTGGCTTCATAATTCACTTAGACGATCCCCTCGAAATAAGCAAGAAATATTGGCAGCAAACGGTTGAATGAAAATGGCCCAGTTTTACAAGAGGATAGAATACTTTATGTGATCAGCCCGCAGAGGGAGTGGGAATGTGAAGACGGTTGTGGTGGCCACGGACCTGGTCTTCACATTTCGATATTTCGTTCATCCTGGATTTTTTCCTTTGCATTAGTTTTGTTCTTTAAAAAAGATTGCTGTAGGAAACTTAAATGCATGTTACAGGTGACAGATGCCAGTCTGAAAATACTACACATTGTATGATTCCACCTCTGTGACATCCTGGAAAAGGCAAAACCATGGATGCAGTTAAGAAGACACGTGTTTTTACCAGGGACTAGAGGGGAGGGAGGGATGAGGAGGCAGGGTACAGAGGAGTTTTAGGGCAATGATACTACTCTGTGCCACTATAGGGTGGATACATGTCATTATACATTTGTTTAAACTGAAAGAAGATACAACAGCAAGAGTGAGCCCTATGTCAGCCATGGATTTGAGGTGGCAATGATGTGTCTGTAGAATCATGGATTATGACAACTGTACCCCTGGTGGGCCTTAATAATAGGGAAATCTGTGTATTGGTAGGGGTGGGGGCATATGGGAAATCTCTGGACTTTCCTCTTAATTTTGCCATGAAACAAAAACTGCTCTAAAAAATGAAGTCTAGGGGCGCCTGGGTGGCTCAGTGGGTTAAAGCCTCTGCCTTTGGCTCAGGTCATGATCTCAGGGCCCTGGGGTCGAGCTCCGCATCAGGCTCTCTGCTCAGCGGGGAGCCTGCTTCCCTCCCCCTCTACCTGCCTCTCTGCCTACTTGTGATCTCTGTCTGTCAAATAAATGGATAAAATCTTTTAAAAAAATGAAGTCTAGTGAAAAATATTGTATTAAAATGTTCTTTATCTGGGAACCTACTATCATATGGGTGTAGAGTTACAGTTTTGCAAAATGAAAAGTGTTTTGGAGATGGAAAGTGGCAATGGTTGCCCATGGACTTGCCACTGAACCATATATTTAAACACAATTAAAAGGTAAATTTTATGTTATGTATGTTTTACTACAGTTAAAACTGTTATCCATCTCAATGAATAACATTTCTTAAATTTTTGCACCTGAGATGCCCCCCCCCCCATCCTGGTCCTGCTTTCTCTACTCTGAGAAGCTGAGAGCTGCTGAGTGCCATGGGGGAAACTAGCAACATCACTGGGATGACCTGTCCACATTTTATGCAGTTGACAGGCTCTTCTGTTTTCCTTAAGACAAAACCTTAAATGCCAAAATTTTATTGAAATTTTCCTTCTACATTAAATGTAAAAAGGACCTCCCCTCTTAGACTGAAGCAGAGAGAGTCATTCTCACTTGTTGGGCTCACATTTTATTTTCTGTGTGTCAATGGAGAATGAAGTAAGATGGAAGGAGACAGGCGAATAGAGAAAGATACAAAGGTGACCGTATGGGTGTTCTATTGTGGAATAACAACACAAACTGAATGACTTCAAGCAACACACACTTATTATCTCATGATTTCTGTGGATCAGAAGTCCATCATGACCTGGCTGGCTTCTCTACTAAGGTGAAGGCTCAATCAAAGTGTGGGGCCTGTCTTATCGCTCTCGTCTGGAGGTTCTATAGGAAAACATGTTTCCAGGCTCATTCCGAGGTCGGCAGAATTCAGTTCCCATAGTTGTAGGGCTGAAGTCTCATTTCCCTCTAGCTGTCAGTGGGGGCTACTCTCAGTTCTAAGAGGTCACCTGTGTTCCTTGCTCTGTTGCACCATCATCTTCAAATCAGCGATGGTTCTTTAAATCCTTCTCATACTTCAAATCTCTGACCTCTTCAGCCAGACTCAGAAATTTCATGTGATTAGGTCAGGCCCACTGGATAAATCTATCTTAAGATCAACTAATTTAGGAACTTAATTACATCCTGTAAAACCCCTTCACAGCAGTATCTAGATTAGTCTTTAACTAAATGACTAAGAGAAGGTGCCTGTGCACCAAAGGATGGAAATCCTGGGGCCATCTTGGAATCCTGTCTACTATTGTGGTCTTTTAAATGTATTAGGCTTTTAAGGCAGATATCTTTTTTGTCTTCAAGTCAGTGCTCCCCTCACATACAATTAGCATGCCTTTCATATTTCAATAACTATGGAGAGCCCTGGAGCTACAATAGCCATGCCCCCAAGAACAAGAAAGAGAAGGGGATTCTTTCCCTTCTGGTCAGTTCGAACCTGTGCCAAGACCACCAGCATAGGTGATAATTGTGACAATTTTTTTGGAGATCAGATTACTGTTGACCCTATCCCCTCCTGTCATAGTAGGCCGCCCACCATTCCTCAGATGGAAATAATTTTCAGAACTTGAATAACAGTGCTCTAGAGGCAAAACCCTTACTAGCTAGTGACACATACCATTTGGCATCAATTCGGTCGTATTCTCAAAGCATATAGAATATCTAAGTGACATTTGTGATTAGTGCTCTGCGATACAGGTCATAGGTGTGTATCTTTCTAACAGAAACATTACAAAGAGAAAGAAAAGCATGTAGATGATCAAATCTGCTATTTGGTTTGGAAGCATTAAGTAAAGTTTATTTTTGTTCTCCTCAAGGATAAAGGCTATGCAAATAGTGCACCTATGGTGGAATATTCTGCCTGCCTAATAGCAATCAAATGCTCTAAACAATTGAAAACCTTTTGTAGGTGGTTCATGTACTAAATATAAACATTTTACTTATTAAATAAGGTTCTTGCAGCTGCCTGACTGCTCAGGGACCAGGAAGTTGGGCTCATCCATGTTGGTTGAGTAGTTTGTGTGGGTAAAATTAGCTGCTACCATCCAGAAAAAGGATAAGAAGAGGTTCTCGTTCCAAAAACAGGGCCTAGTGTGTGATTCCTGGCTACTCTCACTGTATTGAGACCTTAGTAACAAAGGCAGGGAGCCACTGTTGGTGCAGAGCTCACTATTTCATGTGAATGACCTGGGTTTTGCTGAGCTGTGCTTGGTCTTATGTCAATCAATCAGTATGACTGAATCACCCCTGTCACTCACCTTCCAGCTAGCTTGTCCTGTAGCCCCAACCACTGAAATCCCAGGCCTTTCGTTATGGTTCTCTATGTACTCCTGATCCCTATAACCTAGAGTAAGGAGGCTCCTTTTGGACTGGACATTCATACTGTCTATTTCATGTCAAAATGTTTGGTGGAATTCTTCCAGCTGCTATGTATGGTATCTGGCTATTTTTCTGCCCTCTTCTGCCTCTTATCCTCTCATTTTCCTCCTTCTCCTCCATCTCCTCTCTCTCCTCCTCTCCCCCCACCTCTTCCCTCTCCCCATCCTCCTCTTGAGAGTCCCTCAGCATATTTGTCAGTTCTAAAACAAGCTCCATTTTGAACAACACATTCATTCTGCTTCTCCCCCAACCCTGTGGTTTCATCATTTCTCTAGTCAATGGATTTTTGTCAGCCCCCGTTCATCCTCATTTATCTTTTTTTCATGATGCTGAATTTTACTAGATGTTCTAAACTTCTCCAAGTCTTTACCACTCTGCTAGGTTTAGAAAAGGAGCATATCCATCCCTTTTGGTCTGCTCACTCAGTCTATACTCCCTAACAGAATATTCCCAGAGTTTGGAAATAATGGGTTTCTTGTATGGCCATGGCAGAGTCCTGACTTGCTGTGGCTTTCTTGCTACAGAGCTGTGCATGGAGGTGTGACTTTCTTGACGTATTAACCTATAGGTTTCTCCCCTCTAACATTTGTGTTTTTCTCTTTTCCAGAACTCTAGCAGTTATCTGTCTGTGTGTCTCCACTGTTTTGGAGGAGGCTATGCCAGATGAGGAACAAAAGTGTTCTAGGAATACCTCTGGATTTTGTGCACCAAAGAATGTAAGTCATTAGAGAAGAAAGGATCGAGGAGATAAGCAAATGTGCTGGCCAAAAGCAGCAGGGTAAGACTAGAATGAAGACTCCCTAAGGCTGGGGGCACAGAGGGGAGGGCAATGGGCAGGCTTCCCAGGGGAGTCATCAAGGAGGTGACAGATGATCTTCCAGAGTGGAATGGTGCACTTGGGCCTCCAAGCCACTGGTACCTCCCAAGACTCCTGGGCCCTTGCTGTGACTGGAAGAACTAGAACTACTCACCAGTCCTGAAGGCCACGGGAGCTTTTTAATGGGACTTCCCAGTGGTCTTTATGGGATATACATTTGCTGTAATACTTAAGGACTCAGTGAGAAATACTGTTATCCTATGTCTAATAACTGCTTTTGCTCAAAAATAATAACATTGCATTTTTATGAGACCATAATTCACAATTTTATTAACCTAAACCACCCTTCCTGTTAATTATTTGGAAGCAATGCAATTTTCCTCTAGTTTTTTAGCAACTGTATTTTCTGAATACCTTGATCAACCTTTGTTCTGTACATTGTGTGTTACAGCAGGGGTCTTAGATGTTATTTTAGACTTTTTACAAAGCATTCTGGGGAATCTGCCTTGTTCAGATTTGTGAATGTAAACTTTTTGTCTTCTTTTAAAGTAGAGTTATCTTACTTGCTAAGGACATGAACCAACTTGCTATAGTCAATTAAAGACGGCCACAAACTCTTTGTTACCCCCTGGATTAAGAAGGGGAAACTATATGACCTTTCTTAAAAAATCAGCTTCCAGTAAGTTTTGGGACAGTTTTTGTTATTATTACTCATAGACTTCATTTTTTTGAGCAGTTTAACTTCAGGGAAAAATTGATCGGAGCAGAGTTCTTACATACCAGCTACCCCCTGCACATGGTTTCTTCTATTATCTACATCTTGTTTTAGTGTAGTACATTTGTTACAATTGATGGATCAATGTCAATAATTATTATTAACCAAGGTCCCTAGTTTAGGATTCACTCTTGATATTGTGTATTTTCTGTGTTTTCACAAATGCATAGTGTCATGTGTCCACTGTTAGAGTATCATACAGGGTAATTTTATCCCTAAAAATCCTCTGTGACCCACCTATTTATCCTTCCCACCCCCTATCCTTCTACCCCAGGCAACCACCGAATTTTTTACTGTCTCTATGGTTTTGCCTTTTCCAGAGAATCATATGGTTGGGATCATACATTATGTAGCCTTTTCAGATTGGCTTCATTCATTTAGTAATATGCATTTAAGGTTTGGGGGCAATACTTTTATGCAGCAACAGATAATCAAAACAACTTGACATATCAGGAAAATTAGCATGTGAGTCTAAGTGACTGAATGGAGTCTTCTCACACCATTCTGTTAACTGAAGCAAATTAACTGCAACCTATAAGAAGAGGATTATTTTCTTAATATTTCATTAGGATTGGTTATATGTGACGTTTGAGGCATGGTGCATTTATCTGGAGACATATTTCAAACCAGCGACTTGTTCAGAAGTAGAAAAATTCAACTTAATGTCCATCACTACTTTTAACATTTTGATCATGTCCAGTATGCCAGGCTCCATGCTTAATATCTTAGCTGCATTTTCTCAAAACTCACAACAACCATGTTTTGAAGGAAGAAATAAATGGAGACTTAGAGAAGTTGCATATCAAAAGGTACATATTGAATAGGTGGCAAATGTAGGACTTGAACCCAGGTTGGTCTACTTCCAGAGTTTATGTGCTTAATCACTTATCCTCTTATTGAATATGTATAGAAAATATTATTTTTGCATACCTGTGAGTAGAGCTGAGGAATTCACTGACCCTGCAAAGATCTTCTGTATGTACAGTTACTCTAGAAATTCTATCTTATGTCTTGCCATGGAGTTCTAACATATGTTTCTGCCCCTTGATAGGTCAACTTGCTCCCAGTTTTCCCTATCTGGTGCATTTCTGCTCCATGAATACACAATGATGTGTAAGAACTGGAAAGAACAAAGCCCAAGAAAGTCCCCAAATGGATCCATTTCCTCAGGATGTTGTTTCCATTCAGAAAAACCAAGGGCCTCAATACAGTTTCCCTTAACACTAACACTCCCAGGTTAAGCACAGGAAGATGCTCTTAAAAGTTGTACTGCCCTCAGAATTAGTCACATCCTACAAAAGGACTTTTTCAACTGAGATGATTTTTCACCACTTTTTGCCTTAAGCTAAACTCGGAGAATTTGATGTATTCATTTATCCTTTAAACATACCTTGAGCCCCTCTATGTGCTCTACCTGAAGGATGTAGAAGTAAACAATCACAATATAAGGGCATGAATGGTATAGAGGAGGTCAATATGGACCCAATGATGGCACAAGGGACTAATTAATCCTATCTACAGGCCAGGGAAGGCAATGGCCAGGAGGCATTGTTTGAGCTGAAATTCATCAAGCATCACAGAGATGCCTTGACACAGGGATGGAGCATATGTAAGAGTATAGAGACTCAGCTGGGTGGTTAACAGTGCACTGGCAGGTGAGCCTGGAGCCTGTGATTTGAGGAAAACACAGGTAGGGGATTGGACAGGTCGTGGCTCGAAAGCAGGGTCTTGTGTATGATGGCCCACATGTTGAAGACTATCATAGCATTTCAGAGACATGGAGACTTTAAGGAGGGGAGAAGTGATATATTCGTATTTTTAGAAAAATTGTTTTGTGGAAGAATGCTAGCAGAGGGACCAGACAAGAGACAGGGTAAGCAATTGGATTATGGGAGGAGGGCAATGATTAGGGTCTGCATCCAGCTGGAGACAATGAGAGAGAAAGGAGAAGATAGAGTTCCTATATATTTAAGAAGAAAACTTGAGGAAGGGAAGTACTTATATATTTAAAACATTTACTTACATTCAGAATTTTTTCTAAACTAAATAAAAATATCTTTTTCTTGACTCCTATTCTTGTCCTTGATATTATCATTAAACTGTTAAATGATATGTTGTTTATACTACTACTTTTACTTTTCTACACATACACAGAAGTAATATTTTCCTTGCAGACGCAGGAAGCTCAGTAGTTTTGAAACACAAAGATTTAATTTTTATTTTATTTTATATTTGTGCAATTTATTTAAAAAAAAAAACAAAACGAAACAAAACAGTTCACCCATTCTTCCTATCCCTAAACCCTGCCTCTAGAAACCATGCATTTGTTGTCTGTGTCTGTAAGCTTAATTAAAATTTTTTTTTTAGATTTTACATATGTGTAAAACACATGTTATCTGTCTTTCTCTGTTTGACTTATTTCATTTAGCATAATGCCCAAGATGTCCACCCATGTTGTCTCAAATGGCAAAATTTCATTCATTTTTATAGCTGAATAATACTCCATTATATATCTTTACCACAAATTCTCTGCCCATTCTTCCATCAATGGATATATAGGTTGTTTCTATGTCCTGGTTTTTGCAAATAGTATTGCAATAAACATGGGAGTACATATCTTTTTGAATTAGTGTTCTTGTTTTTTTTAGATAAGTACCCAGAAATGGAATTGCTGAATCATATGGTAGTTCTATTTTTGATTTTTTGAGGAACCACCATACCATTTCCCATCGTGGCTGCACCAATTTATATTTCCACTAACAGTGCATAAGCATTCCCTTTCTTCCACATCCTTGCTAATCCTTTGTTATTCTAGGCATATATATATATGGCCATTCTAACAGGTGTGAAGTGATATGTCATTGTGGTTTGCTTTGCATTTCCCTGGTGATTAATGATGCTAAGCATCTTTTAATGTATTTGTTGGTCTTTTGTATATCTTCTTTAGAAAAATGTCTATTCAAATCTTCTGGTCATTTTTAATTGGATTGTTTTATTGTTATTGAGTAGTATGAGCTCTGTGTATATTTTGGATATTAATCCCTGCATGATTCCTATAGGAATCCTATAGGTGGCAGCCCCCCAAATCAGGGCAGCACACACGTGTGAAAGCTTCCCTCTGGAAGAGGCTGGTGCTCTGGATCATGGAAAGGGCATTGTGCAAAGATGGCACCCACCATCCTCTGTCCTGAGAATGTTCCAGCAGGCTCTTAGTTGTGTATGTTAAATTAGATGCCTGCCCCTCAGGTAAACACTTTAATATAAGCAAGTAAACTTTCTTCACTTTAAGTCTGGGTACCTGTGGTTGCTTCTCTGCTCAGCCCTGGGCAGGCAAGTCTGAGTGTGCAAGCCCTTCTAAAAGCAGCTTCTCAGATCGCTAGAGTCTTTTGTGTCTCAGGACACAAGCTCCATCAGTATTCAAAGCTGGATGTTTTGGGACATGGTCTCTGAGGTATATGTCCCAAAAGTTGGGATGCTTAATGTAGAATCTGAACCCCTCACTTCTCAGGGACATGTTCTGCATTTTAAGTTCCCTCCTGATTATGGGACGCCATACCAAGGGTGGGATTTATGGCAAGATTTTGTCCCAGCCTCTCTTACCTACCTCAATGTGGTTTTCTTCATTTATTTTGGTGTGTAATCATTACGCAGCCAGCCTTTTGGTTTTTTTTTTTTTTTTTTAAGAAGAAATTGTTTGACATATAGTTGTGATTCAATGTATCCTTGGGAGAAAGTGAGTTGAAGATAATCTTACATCTTAGATTTACCTTTTAAAACAAAAAATTTCATCCCACTGAGCTAAGTACCCAGGATGGATTCATGTGAATTACTGGTTCCAGGCATGTCCCAGCTCTGCCACTAACTTGAGGGTGATCATGGCCAGTCACCTGAGTTCTCTGAACCCCAATTTCTCTATTCAGAAAATGATAGCATTAGGACAGATGATCATTAGATCTGTTCTAGTTCTTGAACTGAATGCCAATTTCATCAAATTTACTGACCTACATCCTAAATAACCTTGAGAATCAGTTGTTTTCCTGATTTGTGGAGAGAATTTTCTATTTATCTATTTGTTTATTTATTTATGAATTATGTTCAGTTAGCCAACATATCAGTTTTTGATGTAACCTTCAATGATTCATTAGGTGCGTATAACACCTGGGACTCATAACCACACGTGTCTCCTTAATACCCATCACCTGATTATCCTTCCCTTCTGTAACCCTCAGTTTGTTTTCTGGAGTCCAGAGTCTCTCACGGTTTGTCTCCCTCTCTGATTTCTTCCCATTCAGTTTTCCCTCCTTTCCCCTGTTGTCCTCCAGGCTATTCCTTATGTTCCACATATGAGTAAAACTATATGAAAATTGTCTTTCTCTGATTGATTTATTTCACTTAGCATAATCCTCTCCTGTTCCATCCATGTTGATCCAAATGGTGGATATTCATCCTTTCTGATGGCTGAGTAATATTCTATTTTACATATGTACCATATCAATTTTTATTCAAGAGCATCTCAGCTCCTTCCACAGTTTGGCTATTGCGAACATTGCTGCTATGAACACTGGGGTGCATATGCCCCCTTCTTTTCACTATCTCTGTATCTGGGATACACTCTGGGATAAACACCTAATAGCTTTGTTGAAGATTATTTGACAATAGATTTGAGAGCCCATATCTGGGCTCTCTACTCTGTTCCACTGGTCTATGTGTCTGTTTTGATGCCAGTACCATGCTGTCTTGGTGATCACAGCTTTGTAGTAAAGCTTGAAATCAGGTAATGGGATGCTGCCAGTTTTATTTTTGTTTTTCAACATTTCCTTAGCAATTCGGGGTCTCTTCTGATTCCATACAGATTTTAGGATTATTTGCTTCAGCTCTTTGAAAAATACCAGTGGAATTTTGATTGGAATGGCATTAAAAGTATAGATTGCTCTAGACAGTATAGACATTTTAACAATGTTTATTCTTCCAATCCAAGAGCAATGGAATGGTCTTCCATCTTTTTGTGTCTTCTTCAATTTTTTCATGAGTATTCTGTAGTTCCTTGAATACAGATCCTTTATCTCTTTGGTTAGGTTTATTCCCAGGTATCTTATGGTTCTTGGTGCTATAGTAAATGGAATTGATTCTCTAATTTCCCTTTCTGTATTTTCATTGTTAGTGTATAAGAAATCCACTGATTTCTGTACATTGACTTTGTATCCTGCCACGTTACTGAATTGCTGTAGGAGTTCTAGTAGTTTGGGGGTGGAGTCTTTTGGGTTTTCCCTATAAAGTATCATGTCATCTGTGAAGAGAGAGAGTTTGACTTCTTCATTGCCAATTTGGATACCTTTTATTTCTCTTTGTTGTCTGATTGCTGTTGCTAGGACTTCTAATACTATGTTGAACAAGAGTGGTGACAGTGGGCATCCTTGTTGTGTTCCTGATCTCAATGGGAAGTCTGTGAGCTTCTTCCTAACTCTATGGTCAAATAATCTTTGACAAAGCAAGAAAAAATATACAGTGGAAAAAAGACATTCTCTTCAATAAATGGTGCTGGGAAAATTGGACAGCTATATGTGGAAGAATGAAACTCGACCATTCTCCTACACCATACACAAAGATAAACTCGAAATGGATAAAGGACCTCAATGTGAGACAGGAATCCATCAGAATCCTAGAGGAGAACATAGGCAGTAACCTCTTTGATATCAGCCACAGCAACTTCTTTCAAGATATGTCTCCAAAGGCAAAGGAAATAAAAGCGAAAATGAACTTTTGGGACTTCATCAAGATCAAAAGCTTCTGCACAGCAAAGGAAACAGTCAACAAAACAAAGAGGCAACCCACAGAATGGGAGAAGATATTTGCAAATGACAGTACAGACAAAACGTTGATATCCAGGATCTATAAAGAACTTCTCAAACTCAACACACACAAAACAGATAATCATATCAAAAAATGGGCAGAAGATATGAACAGACACTTCTCCAATGAAGACATACAAATGGCTATCAGACAAAAGAAAAAATGTTCATCATCACTAGCCATCAGGGAGATTCAAATTGAAACCACATTGGGAGGGATGCCTGGGTGGCTCAGTTGGTTAAGCAGCTGTCTTCGGCTCAGGTCATGATCCTAGCATCCTGGGATCGAGTTCCACATTGGGCTCCTTGCTCAGCAGGGAGCCTCCTTCTCCCTGTGCCTCTGCCTGCCACTCTGTCTGCCTGTGCTTGCTCGCTCTCTCTCCCTCTCTCTCTGACAAATAAATAAATAAATAAATAAATCTAAAACAAAACAAAAGAAAACATTGAGATACCACCTCACACCAGTTAGAATGGCCAAAATTAGCAAGACAGGAAAGAACGTGTGTTGGAGAGGATGTGGAGAAAGGGGAACCCTCTTACACTGTTGATGGGAATGCAAGTTGGTGCAGCCACTTTGGAGAACAGTGTGGAGATTCCTCGAGAAATTAAAAATAGAGCTTCCCTATGACCCTGCAATTGCACTACTGGGTATTTACCCCAAAGATACAGATGTGGTGAAAAGAAGGGCCATCTCTACCCCAATGTTTATAGCAGCAATGGCCATAGTCGCCAAACTGTGGAAAGAACCAAGGTGCCCTTCAATGGACAAATGAATAAGGAAGATGTGGTCCATATACACTATGGAGTATTATGCCTCCATCAAAAAGGATGAATACCCAACTTTTGTAGCAACATGGACGGGACTGGAAGAGATTATGCTGAGTGAAATAAGTCAAGCAGAGAGAGTCAATTATCATATGGTTTCACTTATTTGCGGAGCATAACAAATAACATGGAGGACATGGGGAGATGGAGAGGAGAAGGGAGTTGAGGGAAATTGGAGGGGGAGATGAACCATGAGAACTATGGACTCTGAAAAACAACCTGAGGGTTTTGAAGGGGCGGGGAGTGGGAGGTTGGGGGAGCCAGGTGGTGGGTATTATGGAGGGCACACATTGCATGGAGCACTGAGTGTGGTGTAAAAACTATGAATTCTGTTATGCTGAAAAAAAATTAAAAAAAAACCAAAACCAAACAAACACCTAATAGCTGCAATTGCTGGGTCATAGGGTAGCTCTATTTTTAACGTCTTGAGGTACCTCCATACTGTTTTGGAGAGAATTTCCTATGTGGTACAAGCCTTTTACCTAACTGAGTTGAGGTCTATCAGAATAAAGCCAACTCTCATGTCCCTGGAGTTCCAACTAACAAATGGGAAACAATGGTATCATTAAATTTCTGAAGTGCTCAATGGCAGGTTTGATTCATGAAGAATCTATCCTCTATCATTTAGTGTTTGGACATCAGTAGCTAGTGTGTTTCCATTTTTTTCTTTGCTAAGAATGCTCTTTTAACATTAAATGATCAAGAGGGAGCTATATGAAGTATATGCAAGCAGCATGGAATGATTCTGGCTTTCCAGAAAATATGTTAAACAACAGCAGAAGGGCTTTAATGTAATTATAAAGTACAAAAAGATTGATAGAATCTTACTTTTAAAATTGTATTTGTTGTTTTACATTCCATTAGGTTATAGCTGTTATTAACCATCATCCCATGAAAAATTATTTTTTGTTGACACTCTGAAACCACAAAGTTCTGATGTCCATGCTTAATCTAATCATTAATAGAAAGAGAAAAATTTATAATAAAGAGTTTTCTATGAGCATCATGTAATATGAAAATTACTGGTTTATTATGGGGTTTGAAGAGGGGGGGTCTGCATGTAATTGGAACGAGTCTTTAACAATGGTAGAACCATGGAGTTGGAGTGGGCTTGGAGTTGGCTTTGACTGTTTCCAAGTAGAATATTTGTATTGTAAGAGTAAATTTGATTAACTATAGGAAAAAAGTAAAATAGCTGCAAAACTCTCTTCAGATTAAGAATTAGTCATGTTTTCTAAAAGTTTCTGAAATAGCATCTCCAGCATTAATATATCAATAACATGTTAATACTACATTTTAAGTATTAATGAGACAAAAAAAGAATGAGGAACTAAAATATCACAATAGATGTCTTAGCAACACTAATTTCTTTCTTCTTAATGTGATGTTTTACTGTGTTTTTAGAGAGTAACCTTAAGTGTTTTGTAAAAAGCTTAGTTTCTTAAAACCTTAAAATGGCCTGACAAGTTTCAGCACCACTAACCTTTCCAGTGGCCTCTGTAAACCATTTTGTCTCTTATTTCTACCTTTCTTTGCTAAAAATCAGATCATAAGTAAATCTCATCTAGCCAGGGACCGTCTGGTTTACCATTTGTTGTTGGCAGAAGAATGGCCCCCAACGATGTCATGTCTGGATTCCTGAAACCTGGTGCAGATTTACTTTACATACTAAAAGGGACTTTAGGGGTGCCTGGGTGGCTCAGTGGGTTAAAGCCTCTGCCTTCAGCTCAGGTCATGATCCCAGGGTCCTGGGATGGATTCCCCGCATCTGGCACTCTGCTCAGCAGGGATCCCGCTTCCCTTCCTCTCTCTCTGCCTACTTGTGATCTCTGTCTGTCAAATAAATAAATACAATCTTTAAAAAAAATAAAAGGGACTTTATGAGCATACTTTAGTTAAGGCTCTTGAGATGGAGGGATTATCCTGGATTATCTGTGTGAACTCAATGTAATCTCAAAAGTCCCTTTAAGGGAAACATGGCAGTAGAGTCAGAGAGGAGATGTGATGGTAGAAGCAGAGGTTGGGATACTGGATGTGAGTGAGAAAGACTCAACCACATTGATGGCACTGAAGATGAAGGAAGAGAATCATGAGCCAAAGAATGCAGGTGGCCTTTAGATGCTGGAAAAGCAATAAAACAGATTCTCCCCCAGAGCCTCGAGAAGGAACTTTGTCTTCCTGACACTTTGATTTTAGCCCAGGGAAACCCATTTTAAACTTCTTAATATAGCAAACTTGAGCTGTGTTAAGCCACCAAACTTGTGGTAATTTATTATGATGCCAACAGGACATGAATACACCATTGTACTGTCAGTATAAACTTAGTGTTTACATATAATATATGCTCAGTGTTTATCAAAAGAATATATGATCCCAAATAAAAGTGATATCCAACATCTATTTAGCATAGAGCAGGAATTTTACATAAATTGTGTCGTTCAGATCCCTGTGTGATAGGTGTTATTCTCATTTAGAGGTAAGGGGATTAAGATAAAAACAGGAGATAACTAGCTCACCTTCACACAGCAGAAAGTGACCAAATGGGATTTGAACCCAGGCAAGGTAAACAGAGCAGGAATGAATACAGGTTCTAGAACCAGATGACCTAGGATCTGTTTGACTATGGACAAGGTGTGACTTTTTCTTCTCATCTGTAAAATGACATAATAATCTTACCTGTCAGAGGTTATTATAAGAGTTAAATGAAAGAGTACAAATAAAAGTCATAGAACACAACTTGGGAAGCAATAAGGACTTTATAAATGTTAGCTATGATCATTCTAGCCAGTCTGACGTCAAAGGTGAACTCTATAAAGAAAGAGTTACAAATGCAAGATGAGAAAATTGAAATCCCTTTGTATGTTCTAAAGTATAGCAGAAATGCAAATCGTTACTATTCTTCTTCTTCGTCAATCACTACTACCATTGCACACTAGCAAGTGGCACAGGAACTAGAGCCTCATGGTCAGGAAAATGCAAATTTATATTTACTGAATTTATAAAATTCAGTTCAAAAACTGAGGATGTACTCACAGTACTTAGGGAAGAAAAGAGAGCAGTTCTCAAGCTTATTAATAAGCTTGTTTGTGGGAGGGTTGGTTTTTTTGAATAGGCTCCCATTTACCAATAACACCACAGAAACAGAGTGAAATCAGAGTTGGAGCCTGGCATCCCTATTCCCCACGGCCACTTGTGGTCCATGTGAGGTCAGTGAACTCAGAATGGAGGTAGCCTGGGGCTATTTGCTGAATATCAGCAGCTGGGAGACTCTCCCCAGGAGAAAGTTAATATGAAAACACTCACAGTGACCATTCTATTGGTGGCTAGAGGCTGCAGCAAGTCCTCTGGGGTTTGTTGGGACCAGACCTGTTTCCACATAAAACTTCCTGAGAGAAAATTGCTAGCATTTTTCATTTGGAAGACTTGTTATGATAGTTCACAAACATTTGCAAAGCTCTAAGTGAAAAGGCTATACCTTTGTCTTCTATTTGGTATCTGTTTGGAGGAATCTGTGGGAAGGAAAGCAGGAGGGTGGATATCTCACAGAGGATGGAAAAAACCCAAGGAACTTGGGCTTGGGTGAGGAAAGATGGATGCTATAGTTAAAAAAATAATAATAAAACAGTCAAGTACTAAATTTATTTTTGAATCTCAGACTTAAAACTAAAACATCCATCTCTTTACACTTGTTTTTTTAGAAAACATATTTTAGGCAATGTATTTACTTTGTGCAAAGTGTTGTAAAAGGTTTGGCAAGCAAGAAACCATTGTTAGGAGCTGTATAGTCCACAAAGAACATTTAAACCATGCTACCATTTTTTTTTTCTGATCTTATTAATGTCAGTGTTTTTCTTTCAATCTTCTGACATATTGTAATCATATTAGGAGGTGAACATATCAGATCTCTTGGCGGCCAAGACAGGAGGGTGGGTAGTAAAATGTGGTGAATGAAAGGGTTGAAAAACATCTTTTACATTGAGAACCATCACAGCAGCTCCAGTTTGGACTTATGGAATCATCCTACTTGCTCTCCCCAAAAATGTAATGAAAGTCTTCACAGATATTTCTGACACACAGAGTTATAAGACAAAAAAGTGTGAGGATCTAATGTATGACATGGTGATTACAGCTGACAATATTAGACTGTATAATTGAATTTTGCCTACAGTAGAATGTAAATGTTCTCACCAAAAAAAAAAAAAAAGGTAAATATGTGAAGTGATGAAAATGTTAATTCAGTGGAGGGATCATTACAAAATGTATACATATATCAAATCATCACATTGTAATTTTAAATATCTCACAATTTTGTCAATTATACCTCAGTAAAAGGATGTAAAAAAAAAAAAGAATTCGTGGAGTATTTTGCCTCCATGAAGGCACACCTTCTTCTCTTAGCATCATTCCTTCATGGCACCTGGTGACACAGATTCCCTTTTAGACTGAGTGAGTGTTTTATTTTCCCCAACATTTTCAGTAGTTGTAACGTCTTCCTTATCTCCATCATCTCTCCAAAAGGAATTCCTACACCTCCTTCTGTTCCTTGAAGTGTTTATCTGCCAGATGACCCCTCATCTACAGTCTTGAATCTCACTACATTCTCTTCCTCAGTTTTTTTAAATTTTTAAATTTCTTTTCAACGTAACAGTATTCATTGTTTTTGCACCACACCCAGTGCTTATATGCAAGTCTGTCAAGTCTACCTTTTAAAAGTCTTTAAAAATACTAAAAATCTATATTTGACCTAATTGTCCCTTCCAACAACTGTCTCATATTCCCAGAACCTTCTTTTTAACAAAAAAATTTTTTCTAGCTTTTCTAAGCCTGTGCTCTCAAGATAACCATCCTTGATTAACTTTGTTCATCAGACATGTTTTGGTCTATAATTATTCCCTGCTTAATTTTCTCTCTGGTCTTACATGAATTTGGACATTCATCCTGCCTGCCCAAGTGATCGTTGTACAATTTTTGAGGACAAGATTATATTGTCTCTGTTGTCCAGATTTTCTAGGCTGTGCTATGTAAAATAAACCAAACGTTAGTGTTATGCCCCCCAAATGGGTCCGTGATTAAAGGAGAGAGACTGATATAAAGCAAAGGTCAAGCAAAGCTTTATTTCATGCCAAGCATCAAGAATCTAACCGAACGTTCAAGAATCTAACCAAACGTTCAGGGCCGTACCTCTTACAAGAGAGGGTGACCCTTCCCTGTTTCACAGACTGGCTTTTAAGGGCAAAGGCCATGCGATTGGGCCTGGCCACACACAGGTGGCCAATGAGATTGTAACACACACAAGAAACTCCATAGTGATGCTAGGTGACCAACTGAATTACACTTTACCCTAGTAGACTTTTGAACCAGCCTATCACCTTGGTCAGAATTGGCGCCCAAAGGGCGGGGCCCATACTCCTTGGTAACTAGGGAGACAGTATGCATCCCCCCCCCCCCCACTGATCAGATGTCTCCACCTGGCCTGACCCACCCTCTTTTTGAGCTTTGTTACCTGAGGCTGGTTTCTAGGACTTGTTTTTAAGTAAATCCCCTCGGAGAAGGGGAGCAGGGACAGTTTAAGGGTTAAACAACAAGGTTATTGTTTAACCTCAATGGAAGCCTCTGGCTAAAATATAAAAATGTAAAATAGGTCCTTACAGTTAGACTAACAATTTACAAGGATACAATCTATTCTACTCACTACTGATGCCCAGCATGTAGTAATGTGTATGTACTTGGTACATACTTGCTGAATAAATGACTTATTAGAAATATGGTTACCATGTGAGCACATTTAAAGAGAGCACATAAAACGTGTATAGTTTTGTGGTAGGCTTTGGGTTCTAAAGTGATCTATACATGATGCCAAAATAATTATTTTATTTAATCAAAAATTTAGCTAAGTAGATAAAATAGCATTGAATTATAATCCAAAGTATAAATAAATATCCATGAGCCCATACTGATATAAACAAATGACTGAATACACAAATAAATGGGAGAAAGAATACAAATCTTCATGCATAAAATTCCAAACAATTTATGTGGCTATCCTGTCCTCAGGAGATAGAGCAGAACCACTCACCTCATAAGTGTGTAATGTGCATAGTGGCTTCCTTCCAAAGGAAGGTATGGATATGGGGAAGGAGGGTTGAAATAAAGCGATTTTGCAATGGAGAAACCTGACAAACACTACCTTAGTGATCAAGTTCAATATCAATAGTAATAAGTCATGCTGATAGCCTGTACCCTTGGTACAATGTAATGAGAATGGCATTTTACCTCAGTGGTCCTCCTCCTCCAAACCATAATACCAGTCTAATCATGAGAAAAAAAAAAGTCAGACAAATCCCAACTGAAGGATACTCTACAAAATACTTGACCAGTACTCCTCAAAACTGTCAAGGCCATCAAAGACAAGGAAAGTCTGAGAAACTATTACAGCCAAGAGAAGCCTAAGAAGACAGGAGGACAAAATGTAATGTGGTATCCTGGATAGATCCTGGAACAGAAAAAGGACATTAGGTAAAAACCGAGAAAATCTGAATAAAGTATGGAGATTAGGTAACAATAATGTATCAACACTGGTTCACTAATTGTAACAAATGCACCAGACTAATATAAAGTTAATAACATGATAAACTGGATGTGGTTGTGGGGTATATAGGAACACTCTGTACTATTTTTATATATTTTTTTTATAAATCTAAAACTTTCCTATTAAAAAGCAATTTCTTTTGGGGCACCTGAGTGGCTCAGTTGGTTGAGTGACTGACTCTTTTTTTTTTTTTTAAACTTTTTTTTTTAAAGATTTTATTTATTTATTTGACAGAGAGAGATCACAAGTAGACAGAGAGGCAGGCAGAGAGAGATAGAGGGAAGCAGGCTCGCGGCTGAGCAGAGAATCCGATGTGGGGCTCGATCCCAGGACCCTGAGATCATGACCTGAGCCAAAGGCAGAGGCTTAACCCACTGAGCCACCCAGGAACCCCAAGTGACTGACTCTTGATTTCAGCTCAGGTCATGATCTCAGAGTTGGGGCATTGAGTCCTGCATTGGGCTCTGTGCTCAGTGGGAGTCTGCTTGGGATTCTTTTCTTCCCTTTGCACCTCCCTGCACTCATTCACTTGCTTTAAATAAATAAATAAATAAATAAATAAATAAAATCTTTTTAAAGAATGATTCTTATTATAAAAAAAAACAACAACAGCTGAGCATCTAATGCCAACATCTGATTTTGTTTGAGTTTATTGAGTTGGTCAAACATTTTGGTGTCTTGGCTGTCTGTGATCACAGAAACATTTTTAATTTCAGAGCCAATATAAAATATATATATATATATATATATATATATATATATATAATATTCCAGTCAAAATTCATGAAAAGTCACAGTTTCCCTCTATAAGCAGAAGGAAAACCCCAGGAGTCAGTGACATCAACATTGCTGTGGCGCTTGCCAGGCTAACCTGCTGTTAGCACGCTCTCCAGTAGTGACTCTATTCACAGACAGTGGCCAGGAGCCCTCCAGACCAGAGTTTTCCAAGAGCCCTGATCATTTCAATGTTCTCCGGCAGACCTTCCTGCTTATCAAGTGTGTTGTGTGTTCACCTTTTTCTTAAGGAAGAGAAAAAAGATGGAAAAGCAAAGAAAAGAAAAGGAAAAAAAAGAGAAATGTGTGGTAAGAAGGCAAGATGGGAAAGGAGCAACTCCACCCAGAGCTGGCTCTCAGCTTCAGGCTGCCAGGGTGGGTGTTCAGGTGAGCGTTAATGCCCAGCATTCTCTGGGGTTTTGTTTGTTCATTTTTCTCATTTTTAAAAGATTAGCTTGAGTATAGTTGACTCTATTTAAATGAATTTCCTATATATTGGATGAAAGTCTGGGTGGATGAAATTCTGTATGGTTCTAGGAAGTTAATCAGAGGCAAGATATAATAAAACCTATTTTATTTATTTATTCTCACTTTTGGCCAAAAAATTCCAATCTACTTATTTCTTTTTGTGAACAGATTTTAAATACACATGATTGAAAATTTAAAAATCACAAAAGGGTGTGCACTAGATTCCTAGGGCTACAGTAATAAAGTACCACAAACTAGTTGGCTTAGACAGTGGAAATGTATTCTCTCACAGTTCTGGAGGCCAGAAGTTGAAATCAAGGTGCTGGTGGGTTGGTTCCTTGGAGGGGTGTGGGGGAGAATCTGTGGCTGGGCTTTCTCCCAGCTCCTGGAGGTTTTCCCCAACCTCTGCCTTCATCTTCACATGAAGATGAAGTGGGTATATCTGCAACTCTCGTTGTCGTCTCTCTTTTTAAAAAAAAATATTTTATTTTTTATTTGACAGAGAGAGTGGTTGCACAAGCAGGGGGAGCAGCAGAGGGAGAGGGAGAAGCAGACTCACCACTGAGCAGGGAACCTAGTGCAAGACTCGATCCCAGGACCCTGGGATCATGACCCGAGCCGAAGGCAGACACTTCACTGATGCAACCACTCAGGCCCCAACTCTTGTTCTCTTCTAATAAGGACATCAATCATATTAGATCAGGCCACCCTAATCCAGTATGACTTCATCTTAACTAGATTACATCACCAAAGACTCCATTTTCAAATAAGGTCACATTCAGATAAGGTACCAGGGTTCAGACTTCAGCATACCTTTGTAGGGGACACAATCCAAATTATAATAGAGTGCATGGTGAGAATTCCCTGCTCAACCTCGTTCTCCAGCACACCTAATCCTTGTAAGGCACCTAAATGTCTTACATATACTTCCAGAAATATTTTACATTATTACAAACAAACAAAAACCCAGTAGGTACCAGACACAGGTTATCTCTGCTTTTCCCATCACTATCTCTGACTATATCTGTATCTAGCTCCCATTATTAACAAATGATGATGTATTATAGTCACCAGATTATTTTCCACATAATAATATGGAGTAGAGATTGTTTAATATTAATATACAGATTCCTCATTTATAGCTATATAATATTTATGGCAGGGTTATAACATAATTTATTTAATTAGCCCCCTATCGACTGAAAGTTTATTTCTAATCTTTTGCTATTGTAGTCAATGCCACAATGAATAATCTTGTACATATTTTATTTCTCCCCTAGGTGAATATATTTATAGAATAAATTCTTGGAAAAATAACTTGGGATCAAAGAGCATATGCATTTATAATTTTAATAAATATTGTCAAATTCTCCCATAGATGCTGAAAACAATATATATCCCCATCGGCTTTTTAGAAATGAATCTTCCTCCCTTTTTGGGATTAAATGAGCACCTGGATGCTGGCTTTTCATTTCATGGGACGTTTCATGAAACAGAACCATCAACTCTGTCCTCTGATGTTAATAGGTGTCTGGCTGAGCCTCCCTCCAGAGCTCTGTGAATGGGGACATTCGCAGTGGCTGCCACAGCCAGAGCAGTGGGACTGAACTCACCACCAGAGGGAAATTATGAAGGGGCTGTTTGGTCACATCCTGACATCTCACTGCTCTCCCACTCTCTACCTGGGATTCAGGGGCTTCAGAGCAGCCCACAGGACATCAACCTTGGAGCCTTAGTGGAGAGGCCCTCCACCCCCTCAGGGAAGAGATTGTAGAGTTATAACATTTTGAAAGCGATTTTCCACTGTTAAAAAATATGTGGTTTATCACAACCCTAAGAAATGTCAAATGATTGGGATTATCCCCTCTCTACTTTCCTGTGTGCCTTCAATTAGCTGAATGAAAGCAAACCCATGGCTTTAGAACCAAAAATAGCTGGAGAAAAGTGACGCAGATTTCACCGAGATGAAAGAGTGGAACCCAGAAGCCTAATTAAAAGCAACTGAGAAACCAGTATTCGATACAGAGTTTACTCACCTGAAAAAATAAACCAAGAGCTACAGTGAGGCTTTTGGGGAGGGCTGTGGGAAAGGGGCTGAGAGGTCTCTGGAGGGTCACAGGAAGGCCTGGCCCGGTGAGGACATAGGGCCTCACTGTTACTTCCCTCATGGAGTCAGGGGAAGGTCAGCCAGAGAGCTAAGGCTGCCACCACACAGGGACTGCTTGGCAGTGGTCAGTGAACAAGAGAAAGAGCTCTTATGTGCCCAGGGGGCAAGGATGACATTTATTCATCTCCAAACACCTTGCTTTCTTTTCTATCTTGAAATGTGCGTCATTAGCTAAACATCATTTCTTCCCCCAGATTTTTCCAGCCTTCTTTTTCTTCTCACATCTCCTCCCTCCTTACAACTCCCCACATCACCTTTCTTAAATTCAGAGCATTTCTGTGCATTCAGCATATGGATTGTTTTTGATGGCAGGAGCTTTCAAGGGCTTACTGAAAAGAATTAGCCCTCCTTTACCAAGAGGAAAATTCTCTTAGTTTTGAGATAAATCAATGTCCAAAGTCAATCAAGAAATAAATGATCCCCTCTTGCGTACATTGCATATATCTAGCCTATAATCAGCTCCCCAAATGGAACGCTAGCAGATAAAAACAGCTTTGGTGATCCCTCTCGATGAAACTGCCATCTTGTCCCCAAGATTTTATTTGTAGGCAAGAGAAAGACTTCACCTCATTTTCTTGGCCCTTAACTGCTGGAGGAGATGTCCTTTATCCTCTTCCTTTCCAAATCTGATATTCATTACCTTGGGCAAGGTGGAGCTGGGAGAATGTGGAGAGATGTATATGGTGTCTCCAAAGAAAAGCAGTGGTTGTGTCATTGCGAAGAACTGGAAATGATAGCACTGTTTTGGGAACAGTCTGTTCAGGAGGCAGAGACCAGAGGCTTTCACCTCCATGGGGCCACAGTCAGTTCTTCCTTAATTCACACTTTATCAACTGGAACCCAAATTTTGCGAGACTATCAAACCGGATATCAGCTACTGTTTCACAATGCCAAATGGACTTGATGAAGAATCTTCCGGTCAGAATATTCTACACTGAGGTCACTGCTGGCATCCCTTAAATACTCTGGAAACACCAAATGGCTCATACTGTGCTGGTGATTTTATAACAAGTACTGAAGATATGGCCCATATCTATATGGTCCCTATAGATAAGGTCCCTATTCACCACTGTTCCCAGAGAGCTTTTTTTTTGTTTTGTTTTGTTTTGTTTTCCCCTCTGACAGAGAGACTCTTCCTCTTGGCCTCTATCTTCCCTGACCCTTTTCCCATCATGAGAACTCTGCCTGTAGCTAAGGGTGAGCATTTAAAATTGTCACCTTCTCTTCAGTACACCATCGAGGTGACTTGTGCCGTCAAATGATTTTTTTTGCTTTGTGGCTTATTCTGAAGACCTCACAGGCAAAGATTTAATCAACCATATTTCTTAGTACAGTCTGTACAAGGCTCCTCTCTTGCTTTGTTTTTCCCCTTTATCCTTGATTCCTTAGCTCTTGCCTCACTCCTACCCCCAGGCCCAGTGTAAGGTGTTTTATATAGATCCCTAAAGAGTCATGTTCTTTTTATAAAATATATTGAGCTGTTTTGTAGGTACATGTGCTTTAACTTACACAAAAAACATTAGTGGTGTAAATTGCATTCTTTCACTACTTTTCCTACACAACACCATGTTTTTAAGGGCTCTCCACTTGCTGTATATTTATCTCATTACTTCTGGTTGCTTCACAGAATATCATCCAGGCAGGCCATGTAGGTTTCTGACAACTCATCTGGGCACAGTCAGAGAGAGAAGATGGAAAAATCAGAACCATTTGTCCCGATAGGGCAGTTATACAAGTAGCAGACAATAGAAGGGCAATTGCTGTCCTTGAATTAGTATAAAACCCTGATGGGAGTTAAGTTAATGTGCTTAGGTCTCTCTACCACATATCACTGTGATTCCCGGGGCCTTCCTTTGTAGATCCTGCTACAGTTGTGGTGATGTGGTTCTGGGTGATGATGGGTTAACATCTGAGAGCTCCTAGTGCACAGAACTCTGTTTGTTTGCAGCTATATTCCCAGTGCCTAGGCACCTGGGAAATAGGAAAAGTTTGATAAATATTTAGTGGATGAATGCAGGAATAAGTTAGTAAATTTATTCTACTTTATGATTAAGGGCATGGATATATATGATTAAGGGCATGGAGGGGCTGGAGTCAGACAAACCTGGCTGTTCCACAGTGGGGTAAACCTCTCTGAGTCTATTGACTTTCTTGGCAAATGGAATTCCAGAGTTATCAGGCTGATTATGTAATATGGTAAGGACAGGCTAGCTTGAAAAGTGTTGGGTGCCTAGTAGGATCTCAATAAATAGAGCTATTATTCAATCCAATTCTGTAAGGTTAAGTATTATGGACAGTTGTGGCGGCATCTGGGAGCAGCAAGTGTTATTGTCATTTAGGGGATCACAGGGATTAGGAAGGTTTCCTTCTTGCATTTGTGCTTGCATGCAAATGTACTTAATGCAAGTAGTAGCTAAAAGCAATGCATGTAAATGCTCTCAGTGAATGGCCAAAAAGAGAGTTCACCTCAGGATACCATGGTTTGTACATTTGGTACCATGGATTGCAAGACCCCATCTCAGCTGCACCTGTCACTTTATACCAGACTGAGAAATGCAAAATAGATGTTTAAAGAAACAACCATAAGTACACATCTTAGGAACAGGAAACCAGAAGAAGGGGCATATTCAGATTTACCAAGTACTATATTGTTCAAAAGCCAAAAAAGTTCTCCTTTTTACTTGTCAATGGACTGGTTATATCTCAGATGTTACACAAAACCTGGAAGAAGAATGAGAAACAGAATACAAGGAAAACAACGTGAGGTTCAGGAGTTTTGACTAGAACAAGGGTCAGCAAGCTATGGCCTGTGGGCTGACTCCAGCCCACAACTGGTTTTCGTAAATAAAGTTTTATTGGAATACAGCCATGCCCATTTGTTTGAGAACTGTCTGTGGCTAATTTCAAATGGCAGAGAGGAATCATTCTGACAGAGACCATCTGGCCCCACTGAGCTTAAAATATTTACTATTTGTATCTTCAGGTAAAAAAATAAAAATAAATATTTGTTATCTGGCCCTTTACAGAAAGTTTTGCCTGTCTCCTGGCCTAGAAGAAGCACAGAATATCCATGTTTTTGGTGATTTAACAGTGAATCACATACCTCGGTAGGTCTGGTGAAACAGAGGATATAAAGAGCTGGAGAAGCAAAATCTAAATTCCAATTTTGTTCTTTACAAGTCTGTATGAGAAGATTTTTTTTTTTTTTTAAATCATTCAATAACCCAATGCATGGGCTTAGATCAGGTAACACAATCCTGACAAATACTGGTTCACAAAGTCTCTGTGAAGCACTCAAGGTGCTCAAAGCCTAACTTTCTACCTCTTTGTAAAAACAAACAAACAAAAAGGAACCAAATTTTAAAGAATCTGGGAGGCCTCTGTGCACCCCTAAATCACCTATTACTGGTCTCCATTCACAACTTAGTGGCAGGACCTGTAATTTATTAAGGGAAATCCAGACTGTGCACGAAGCTGCAAAACTGTGACATGAAATCCGACCTTGAACACACAGAGCTCCCCTTTCAAACTCTCCAGACCTCTCGGGTACATTTCTGGAAACAGTTAGCGGACACAGTCCAGAGGCCCATGAAACTGGGAAAAGCCTCCATAGGAAAGTCTGCCCTTATCAAGCTCGGTTTGCAGGTTTCCCACAAAAAGACCTTCTTTTACCATTTTCCTATGAGAAAAAAGAAGCAGGAATATTTGTTAAAGCACCAAGAGAGAATACAAACTAAAAGAGCAAAGAATTTGTACAAGGAATCTGGGCTCGATCTATTTCCTCCTTTTGAGAAGGAAAGCTTGGATAACTATACCTTTTTCAGCTTTATTCCCCTGTACTTTCAAGGAAGTGATGCTACTAATACTAACCAGGTCCTAAAGTTGTTTAGAGGATTACTGTCAATTCTTCATGAGGGTTACAATTGTTTTATTGGGCCCTGGTCTTTGTTTTTAGATTTGGACACCCCGTCTGGTATGGTACCTTTTTTGATGCCATCTTTTAGTTCTCTAGAACTCCCTTTCTCTGAGAGTTGGTAATTCATATGGGGTTGCTCCCATCAGCATCCCTCACCATTGACCATGTGACAGGTCCCTAAACTTAGGTCAGACTTCTTCACTCTCTTCTAAGATAGGTTCCCTGGCCAACTGACTCCATGGTGACTTTTCGGGTAAGTACTATGATACTCATTTCCAGGCTTATTTCTTTAGAATGAATTTCAGAAGTGGACCTGGTAGCCAAAAAATTTGTCATTTTCATGCAAAAGTGAAAATGCTCTTTATATATAAAGGATACTTGTCCTTTATCTGGAATATAGGTGGCAAATTGTTTCTGCTTTGTTTAGTGAAATTTAACTTTGCTGATAGGATTTATGGAATTTATTATATATAGTCAGATCTAATGATGATTTACTTTGTAATCTCTGTCCTTCATGTTATTTTTAGAAAGGGCTTTTCAAACACCAAAATTATGTAATTATCTAAATTTCTTCTGCTATTATAAGATTTCATTTTTAAGACTTTATTTCTTTAACCCATCTGGAATTTGTTTTGATATTTGGAGTAGTGTAAAAAGTTTGCTTGATTTTTTTCCAGAGAGATAAGTAGTTTTCCTAGTGCATTTAATAATCACCCTTTCCTTACTTATGTACTACTGTTATCATATACTAAGTAGTTGAAAACTCATGTTTGTGTCTGTATTTTCAACAGACATGGTGGACTTGACAGAAGCAAGAACAAGAGAAGAAGGTGAGACATCCCCACAGGCCCTGCCAAAATGGGGGCATAGGTACCTATGAAGGTCTGGTCTCTCCACACACAACCTTTTTTAGGTTGCAGTGGGGGTTGGATAGAGTGAATTCACCAGTTGTGAGTGGCTGGGTACTGTACATTAACCTTAGATTAAGCTTTGTCTTGGAGTAAGTATGGTGTTTGTGTTTGAAGAAGAAGTAGCTCAAAGGATTCTAAAAGAATCATCCTGGGTTGCCTGGGTGGCTCAGTGGTTAACCCTCTGCCTTTGGCTTGGGTCGTGATCTCAGGGTCCTGGGATTGAATCCCGCATCGGGCTCTATCCTCAGCAGGGAGCCTGCTTCCCCTTCCTCTCTGCCTGCCTCTCTGCCTACTTGTGATTTCTCTCTGTCAAATAAATAAATAAAATCTTTTTTAAAAAGGAATCATTCTAATAATACTAATGAAATCCAAAATGACAATCAATATTTTTCTATTATTCAGACAAAGAACAGAAAACTGAAGTGACTTTCTCAGAATTAGAGAGTGGTGGAAATAGAGCTGAAGTTCCTTTGCTGTTAGTATAAAATTAAATCAATTTCTGAACCTGACACATTACTGGCCCTATTGTGGACTTCTTGATCCCTTCTAATTCCCTAATGTGTTTCTCAGAATATTTTGGATTTTGGTTTATTTTCTTAAAGCAGTGATGGACCTCCTTATATTTCCATTCACTTTATTTTAACAACGCTTTTTTTCTTTTAATGATTTTTTTTTTTCTGGAGCCATTTCTATGTGAAGGAAGTGTGGTATGGCATTTGGAGGAAGCCATATGTCTGTGGCCCATTTTCTCTGACTGCAAGAATGGTCTTAAACAAGAAACTGCTGCTGGCCAGTTGTCAGGCAAGCAGTTCATGATGCAATGAGGAATCAGGGAGAGGTCTCTGGGTTCTCATAGGTCTCAAATCCCTCTGTCCCCTGCAAAGCCCCCATTCAGAAGAGTCTGATTCCTTCATTATAAGGTTGCATAAGAGATTGCATTTCCCCAATACAACATTTCCCATGACTGCAACAAAACAATTTATTATGTAATTAATGGTTTAATACTCATTTCCCTGAGGAGAAGGTAGTCTCCTGAGAACATGACCTATATAGGACTGGCTTCATGGGTGAATGATCCATGCTGCCACACAGGGTGTGGTGCTCAGAAGGGACCCATGCTTGTTTAATATTCTGCTATCATTGTTTTGAAATTCCTAACAATATTTGAACAAGGGACCTGCAAATTACATAGCTACCCCTGGACCTAAGTCTTGTCCTTCAATGAATCCCAAGCCCAGTAACTTGTAGATGTCAATGACACTGTAATTGTTGAATGTTTTTATTGAATCAACTCATAAAGGTGAGCTAGGAAGTGCTGATATTGTCATCAGTAAAGTAGTACAGCAAAGACAAATTGCACAATTTATTTTAACAAAGGCAGCTTCCAAGGAAGTGGAAGATGACTGCAGCTTCAAACCCAGGCCTGAATATGTGTGTGTAAAATAATTGGGACATCTTACTGGGATCAGGCCCTGTCAGAGAAGGGAAGGATGCTAGGTTGGGCAGAAGGAAAGGTTGGTCTATGCAAAAGTCAATGGAAAAATACTTCAGCCAACCTATAGGGACTCTGAGGCTGGAATGAGCCTTCGGGGTTGTCCCAAGTTAGTTTCAGGCTGTGGGCTCCATTTTTGGATGCAGGTTGCCCCACAAAGGAGGCATTCTAGCCAGATGGTTCTCTTCAGCCTGGTACAGTGGGTTCTCAACTGGGGTGATTTTATCTCCAGGGGGACATTTGCCAATGTTTGGGAACATTTTGGGCTCCTACAATATTGGTGGGAGCAAGGGATGCTACTAAACATTTTATGATGCATAGAATGGCCCCACCACAGAGAATGGCCCAGTCCCAAATGGCAATAGTACAAGGTTCAGAAACCTTGGCCTGACATAAGTCTTGGAAAGGCTGCCAGCTGGGGTTGTCTGCATGCAGCAACCTAAGCAGCTGAGAAAGGGGCCTCTGGGGGAGCAGCCTTGCATGATTGGGCCTCATATCCTCACAGAGGCTCTGAGAGCAGCTCTTCCATGAACCTGATGGGCCTCAAGTTCCAAGGGAAACTTTTAAGAGGAAAGTAGTAGGACATACTATAGTCATGGTGGCAAAAATAGACACTTTCCATTCTAGGTTCCCTCACACTCTGTGGGTGCCTCTGCTGGGCTTGGAAGTTTACCCTAGTGGTACTGTTCCTTCAGTGCCACTGCTGAGTGGGACTGTAGTGCAGTACAATTTTTGGTTTACAGTCACATACTGAGCTGACTCTCTATGAACAAATCTCAGTATTTCCTTTCCTCCATCAGCTGGCCATGAGGGACTCCCTCCCCTAGAAGGTTAGGTATGGTTGAGGGAGAGGCATTGCTATAACACAGTGGGTAACATAGGGTCTGGGCCACCTGCTCATGCAGCTCACTTGTGCCTTCTGGCCTTGCTTGTATCACTTTTATTTTATGATGTCTTAGCTAGACCCACCCAACTTTATGACTTGATGGACCTGATAGCTCATGATGGATAGTGCTGGTTTTGTGGTCACTTGGGGACACAATTCTGGCACTCGGGCTCTACTAGGATCTAGCAACTCACCAGGACCTATTTTCCATAAAGTGTTTAATTCAGCACTTCAGCTGGCATGGCCCTGATCTAAGGACTCAGGACTTATATTGTAATTCTCCTACTGGGACTTGCCATATACTTGACATGGCACCTGTTCCCACACGGATACCTCCTATACCTGTCAGCCAGGTTGTATGGCCAAGTGGCAAGGCCACTCCTTGCACTATAGTCCCGTCTGGACTCCCTCAAAGTTGATAGCTTTTTGTGTCACCTGGTGAGTGAACTAAATTGTGTCCCCCCCAAAAGCTTTGTCCAAGTCCTAACTTCTGGTAACTGAATGTGAACTTACTTAAAAGAATAGTCTTTGTAGTTATAATTAAAATTAAGGATCTCCAGATGAGATCATTCTGGAATTGGGAAGGGTCCTAAATTCAGTGGCGGGTTTCCTTAGGAGAAAAAGGAGAGATTTGAGACACAGAGAGATATAAAAGGAAATGACCATGTGAAGACAAAGGCCAAGGTTGGAGTGATGTGGCCATGGACAACGAACACCAAAAGCCACCAGAAGCTGGAAGGAAGGACTCTCCCCTAGAGCCTCTGGAGGAGCATAGCCTGCCAACATCCTGAATTTAGACTTCTGGCCTCCAAGACTGTAAAAGAATACATATCTATTGTTTTAAGCTGCCTAGTTTGTAATAACTTGTTACAGCAGTTCTAAGAAACTTCTATACCTGGCATATGGCCCAGGTATGCAAAAGGATGACTTCCAAACCTCTCAGGCATTGTGCTGCCTTTTTGTGGTAGGGGGTGTGAGAAGCAGTAATGTGCACTTAACTTTGGAGAGATGTCCTGGCATGCCCAGACCCCTGAATCTCTAAAACTATTATTTATGTGGTAGTCCCCAAAATTATCATATAATTTATCTTCCAACTTACAGAGTGCATGTACTTTACCACAGCATCCAATATATTCACCATATTTTGCTTATCTACTTTCTTTTTTTAAAATTTTTTTATTTTTTATAAATATAAAATGTATTTTTATCCCCATGGGTACATGTCTATGAATCTCCAGGTTTACACACTTCACAGCACTAACCATAGCACATACCCTCCCCGATGTCCATTACCCCAACCCTCCTCCCGATCCCCCTCCCCCCAGCAACCCTCAGTTTGTTTTGTGAGATTAAGAGTCACTTATGGTTTGATCCGTCCTGATCCCATGTTGTTTCTTTTCTTCTTTTCCTACCCCCCAACCCCCCATGTTGCATCTCCACTTCCTCATATTAGGGAGATCATATGATAGTTGTCTTTCTCTGATTGACTTATTTCACTAAGCATGATACCCTCTAGTTCTATCCACGTCATTGTAAATGGCAAGATTTCATTTCTTTTGATGGCTGCATAGTATTCCATTGTGTATATATACCACATCTTTTTTATCCATTCATCTGTTGATGGACATCAAGATTCTTCCCATAGTTTGGCTATTGTAGACATTGCTACTATAAACATTCGGGTGCATGTGCCCCTTCGGTTCACTACATTTGTATCTTTAGGGTAAATACCCAGTAGTGCAATTGCTGGGTCATAGGGTAGTTCTATTTTCAACTTTTTGAGGAATCTCCATGCTGTTTTCCAGAGTGGCTGCACCAGCTTGCATTCTCACCAACAGCGTAGGAGGGTTCCCCTTTCTCCGAATCCTCACCAGCATCTATCATTTGCTGACTTGTAAAATTTAGCCATTCTGACTGGTGTGAGGTGATATCTCATTGTAGTTTTGATTTGTATTTCCCTGATGCCGAGTGATGTGGAGCACTTTTTCATGTGTCTGTTGGCCATCCGGATGTCTTCTTTGCAGAAATGTCTGTTCATGTCCTCTGCCCATTTCTCGATTGGGTTATTTGTTCTTTGGGTGTTGAGTTTGATAAGTTCTGTATAGATTTTGGACACTAGCCCTTTATCTGATATGTCGTTTGCAAATATCTTCTCCCATTCCGTCAGTTGTCTTTGGTTTTGTTGACTGTTTCCTTTGCTGTGCAAAAGCTTTTGATCTTGATGAAATCCCAATAGTTCATTTTTGCCCTTGCTTCCCTTGCCTTTGGCGATGTTCCAGGAAGATGTTGCTGCGGCTGAGGTCGAAGAGGTTGCTGCCTGTGTTCTCCTCAAGGATTTTGATGGATTCCTTTCTCACATTGAGGTCCTTCATCCATTTTGAGTCTATTTTCATGTGTGGTGTAAGGAAATGGTCCAATTTCATTTTTCTGCAAGTGGCTGTCCAATTTTCCCGACACCACTTATTGAAAAGGCTGTCTTTTTTCCATTGGACATTCTTTCCTGCTTTGTCAAAGATTAGGTCACCATAGAGTGGAGGGTGTGTTTCTGGGCTCTCTCTTCTGTTCCATTGATCTATATGTCTGTTTTTGAGCCAGTACCATACTGTCTTGATGATGACAGCTTTATAATAGTCCGGAATCGTGATGCCACCAACTTTGGCTTTCTTTTTCAATATTCCTTTGGCTATTCGAGGTCTTTTCTGGTTCCATATAAATTTTAGGATTATTTGTTCCATTTCTTTGAAAAAAGTGGGTGGGATTTTGATAGGGGTTGCATTAAATGTGTAGATTGCTTTAGGTAGCATAGACATTTTCACAGTATTTGTTCTTCCAATCCAGGAGCATGGAACATTTTTCCATTTTCTTGTGTCTTCCTTAATTTCTTTCATGAGTACTTTATAGTTTTCTGAGTATAGATTTTTAGCCTCTTTGGTTAGGCTTATTCCTAGGTATCTTAGAGTTTTGGGTGCAATTGTAAATGGGATTGACTCCTTAATTTCTCTTTCTTCTGTCTTGTTGTTGGTGTAGAGAAATGCAACTGATTTCTGTGCATTGATTTTATATCCTGACACTTTACTAAATTCCTGTACAAGTTCTAGCAGTGTTGGAGTGGAGTCTTTTGGGTTTTCCACATATAGTATCATATCATCTACAAAGAGTGAGAGTTTGATTTCTTCTTTGCCGATTTGGATGCCTTTAATTTCTTTTTGTTGTCTTATTGGTGAGGCTAGGACTTCTAGTACTATGTTGAATAGCAGTGGTGATAATGGACATCCCTGCCGTGTTCCTGACCTTAATGGAAAAGCTTTCAGTTTTTCTCCATTGAGAATGATATTTGCGGTGGGTTTTTCATAGATGGCTTTGATAATA
>PISX010002068.1:0-110170 GCA_004024625.1 Mellivora capensis | reverse complement strand
TGTGTTGCATCCCATTGATTGATTTGTGGATGTTGAACCAACCTTGCAGCCCTGGAATAAACCCCACTTGGTCGTGGTGAATAATCCTTTTAATGTACTGTTGAATCCTATTGGCTAGTATTTTGGTGAGAATTTTCACATCTGTGTTCATCAAGGATATTGGTCTATAATTCTCTTTTTTGATGGGATCCTTGTCTGGTTTTGGGATCAAGGTGATGCTGGCCTCATAAACTGAGTTTGGAAGTTTTCCTTCCATTTCTATTTTTTGGAACAGTTTCAGGATATAGGATTTAATTCTTCTTTAAATGTTTGGTAGAATTCCCCTGGGAAGCCATCTGGCCCTGGCTTTTGTTTGTCTGGAGATTTTTGATGACTGTTTCAATCTCCTTCATGGTTATGGGTCTGTTCAGGTTTTCTATTTCTTTCTGGTTCAGTTGTGGTAGTTTATATGTCTCTAGGAATGCATCCATTTCTTCCAGATTGTCAAATTTGTTGGTGTAGAGTTGCTCATAGTATGTTCTTATAATTGTTTGTATTTCTTTGGTGTTGGTTGTGATTTCTCCTCTTTCATTCATGATTTTATTTATTTGGGTCCTTTCTCTTTTCTTTTTGATAAGTCTGGCCAGGGGTTTATCAATCTTATTAATTCTTTCAAAGAACCAGCTCCTAGTTTTGTTGATTTGTTCTATTGTTTTTTTGGTTTCTATTTCATTGATCTTTATGATTTCTCTTCTCCTGCTGGGTTTAGGCTTTCTTTCTTGTTCTTTCTCCAGCTCCTTTAGGTATAGGGTTATGTTGTGTATTTGAGACCTTTGTTGTTTCTTGAGAAAGGATTGTACTGCAATATATTTTCCTCTCAGGACTGCCTTTGCTGTGTCCCACAGATTTTGAACCGTTGTGTTTTCATTATCATTTGTTTCATGAATTTTTTCAATTCTTCTTTAATTTCCTGGTTGACCCATTCATTCTTTAGAAGGATGCTATTTAGTCTCCATGTATTTGGGTTCTTTCCAAATTTCCCCTTGTGATTGAGTTCTAGCTTCAGAGCATTGTGGTCTGAAAATATTCAGGGAATGATCCCAATCTTTTGATACTGGTTGAGACCTGATTTATGACCCAGAATATGATCTATTCTGGAGAATGTTCCATGTGCACTAGAGAAGAATGTGTATTCTGTTGCTTTGGGATGAAATATTCTGAATATATCTTTGATGTCCATCTGGTCCAGTGTGTCATTTAAGGCCTTTATTTCCTTGTTGATCTTTTGCTTGGATGATCTGTCCATTTCAGTAAGGGGCATGTTAAAGTCCCCTACTATTATTGTATTATTATTGATGTGTTTCTTTGATTTTGTTATTAATTGGTTTATATAGTTGGCTGCTCCCATGTTAGGAGCATAGATATTTAAAATTGTTAGATCTTCTTGTTGGACAGACCCTCTGAGTATGATATAGTGTCCTTCCTCATCTCTTATTATAGTCTTTGGCTTAAAATCTAATTGATCTGATATAAGGATTGCCACCCCAGCTTTCTTCTGATGTCCATTAGCATGGTAAATTGTTTTCCACCTCCTCACTTTAAATCTGGAGGTTTCTTCGGGTCTAAAATGAGTTTCTTGTAGGCAACATATTGATGGGTTTTGTTTTTTTATCCATTCTGATATCCTGTGTCTTTTGATTGGGGCATTTAGCCCATTCACATTCAGGATAACTATTGAGAGATATGAATTTAGTGCTATTGTATTGCCTGTAAGGTGACTGTTACTGTATATTATCTCTGTTACTTTCTGATCTACTACTTTTAGGCTCTCTCTTTGCTTAGAGGACCCCTTTCAATATTTCCTGTGGAGCTGGTTTGGTGTTTGCAAATTCTTTCAGTTTTTGTTTGTCCCAGAAGCTTTTTATCTCTCCTTCTATTTTCAATGATAGCCTAGCTGGATATAATATTCTTGGCTGCATGTTTTTCTTGCTCAGTGCTCTGAATATATCATGCCAGGTCTTTCTGGCCTGCCAGGTCTCTGTGGATAAGTCTGTTGCCAATCTAATGTTTTTACCATTGTATGTTACAGACTTCTTTTCCTGGGCTGCTTTCAGGATTTTTTCTTTGTCACTAAGACTTGTAAATTTTACTATTAGGTGACGGGGTGTGGACCTATTCTTGTTGATTTTGAGGGGGGTTCTCTGCACCTCCTGGATTTTGATGCTTGTTCCCTTTGCCATATTAGGGAAATCCTCTACAATAATTCTCTCCAATATACCTTCTGCTCCCCTCTCTCTTTCTTCTTCTTCTTCTGGAATCCCAATTATTCTAATGTTGTTTCACCTTATGGTGTCACTTATCTCCTGAATTCTCCCCTTATGGTCCAGTAGCTGTTTGTCCCTCTTTTGCTCAGCTTCTTTATTCTCTGTCATTTGGTCTTCTATATCACTAATTCTTTCTTCTGCCTCATTTATCTTAGCAGTAAGAGCCTCCATTTTTTATTGCACCTCATTAATAGCTTTTTTTATTTCAACTTGTTTAGATTTTAGTTCTTTTATTTCTCCAGAAAGGGCTTTTATATCTCCAGAGAGGGTTTCTCTAATATCTTCCATGCCTTTTTCGAGCCTGGCTAGAACCTTGAGAATTGTCATTCTGAACTCTAGATCTGACATATTACCAATGTCTGTATTGATTAGGTCCCTAGCCTTCGGTACTGCCTCTTGTTCATTTTTTTGTGGTGAGTTTTTTCGCCTTTTCATTTTTTCCTTATAAGAGTATATGAAGGAGCAAATAAAATACTAAAAGGGTGGCAAAGACCCCAGGAAAATGCACTTTAACCAAATCAGAAGAGACCCCAAATCATGGGGGGTGTGGTGTGAAAGGGGATAAAAAGAAGTTCAGAAAAAAAAATTAAAAAAAGAAAACAAATAAAGAAAAAATATAAAAGAGAAAAAAAAATATATATATTAGACTGGTGACTAGAACAGGGTCACCCACTTAATTGTGGGGTATTTTGGTCTCCTAGAAGAAACTACCTCCCAAAATTTTAAAGAATGAAAAACGTATATAAGGGTAAACACAATGAAGGGATGGAATATGCCTATAAAGATGAAAAAAAATTTTTTTAATTTCTAAAAAAAGGAGTTGATAAAGTAAGTTGGTTGGGAGAATAAAGAAAAAGAAAGTGGAGAGAATTTGCTCAGGCTGGAGACAAAACAAGCCTGGAGCTAGATTTAGGGTATATTTTGATCTACTAGAGGAAGTTGTACCCCAAATTTTTTAGAAGAAAATAGTCCTTATGTTTATACAAAAAATAAAGTTAAATACTATGAAGGATAAAATATGACTATAATAATGAAGGTTCAAAAAGGATTATTATTTTTTTGGGAAGGTATTGTTAAGATAAACTAGTTAAAAAATGTTAAAAAAGAAAAGGGTAAAAGTTAAAAAAATTTAGCAGAAAAAATAAATAAAATTAAAGAAAAAATTAAATTAACTGCAAGACTAAAGAATCATGGGGAGAAAGCCATAAATTTCGTGCTTTGTTTTCTCCTCTGGAATTCCGCTGTTCTCCTTGGTAAGTGAACTTGGTCTTGGATGGATTTCTTGTTGATCTTCTGGGGCAGGGGCATGTTGTAGTGATTCTCAAGTGTCTTTGCCCAAGGCGGAATTGCACCGCCCTTACCAGGGGCTTGGCTAAGTAATCCACTCGGGTTCACTTTTGGGAGCTTTTGTTCCCTGAACACTTTCCGTAGAGTTCCGGAGGATGGGAATGAAAATGGTGACCTCCCAATCTCCAGCCTGGAGGAGCTGAGAGCTCGGGGCCCCACTCCTCAGTGTGCCCTCAGAGAAAAGCCCCAATCACTCCCGTCTCCCTGGCCTCTGGCCGCACTCTGAGCTCACCCAGCCTGCGACTGGTTCAAGGTAACCCCGAGCTGAGAGCTCACTCCTTGGCTCTGTCTCTGTAGCTGGCTTCCCCACTCCAATACCTGTGAGCTCTGTGACACTGAGACACCCCCAATCCTTCTGTGACCCTTCCAGACCTGGGGCCATGCTGACCCTGCGTGGGCTTCACCCTGGTTTAGCCTCTGGAGCGATGTCCCTCAGTGGAGCAGACTTTTAAAAGTTCTGATTTAGTGCTCCATTGCTCCGCCACTTGCCGGGAGCCGGCCCTTTCCCCCCGTGGTCTATCCTCCCATCGCTTTGGATTCACTTCTCTGCTGGTCCTACCTTTCAGAAAGTGGTCAATTTTCTGTTTCTAGAATTGCTGTTGTTCCTCTCTTAGATCTCCCATTGGATTTGTAGGTGTTCACAATGGTTTGATAAGCTATCTAGCTGATCTTTTGCTACCCGATGTAGTCTCAGCTGCTACTTCTCCACTATCTTGACTCCTCCCCCGCTTATCTACTTTCATTAGCAAAAAGTCATTGACACAGTATACCAGTGATCTTCTGCAGGTTTCCAGATGGTCCATGTCTCCTCAGACTGTGTTATGACAGAAGAGAGAAGACATCATAACCTGGTGGTAGAGCTGTAAATGTATACTCTTGTCTTTGTGGATTGTTTCTGATCCCTTTTAGGGGTAGAGGAAGACTACATTGTTCATCTCCTTTTACAGATACCACATCTGGCATAGCAGCTGCAACTGGTGAGTCTACTTGGTTGAGTTTGCAGTGTCCAGGATCTGTCCCGCTCTTGAGAACTACTGGTTCTATTTGGAAATTTGGTTGGGGACTACCAATGTTATGTCTTTTAGATTTTTAAGAGTGACACTCATTTCTGCCATTCACCTAAGATGGAATATTGTTTTTGATGTGCTCTCTTCACAATATTCCATCTTAAGTGGAGGAAGAACTATCAGAGTATGGGAAGCCAAGTTGAAGACTTCCTCCACAAGCCAACAAACCAAAGGGAGAGTTATGTCAATTATCAAATATGTTCATTCTGATTATATATCCAAGGGTGGAGAAAGTGACTATGGGGTGGGTCTGTGGACCCAGTGGGCTCATGTAAACTAGACCTGGGACAGGACACCATTTCTTACCTGTCCTTCATTTCCCCCACTCTAATGGGGAAGGAGGGCAGTAAAATGACATTTCAGATTAAGGGTATTAATACAACTTGGATCTGTGTCCAATTATCCTCAAAATTTCCCATTTCCACAGTGTTCAGTTATCTGATTAAATGGCCAAAGATCCTTTTGGACAATAATGGGGAATCATAACCATATATCCTTGACATGGTGCTATAGGTCTTCATCCTGGTGACCTTGTCCTTCTTTGGCCAATGGGCTATGTATGAGTAGGCTTAAGTCTGGAAATTGGGCAAGAGGATCTTCACTTTTTATTAGGATAACTGTTCTTAGCCTCCTGATCATACATCCTTGATGTCTTTTGGTTATATAGATTGAGCAATCCTCTTGATGGCTGCTCATCATTCTTGCCTCAGAGACATCATATTCTATTATCACCTTCTGGCTGTCTCTCCAATCCTACCACTCATATGAAAATTACTATAACTAATGGTGAAGCACTGTCATCTGGCCTCTGTTGTTCCAGTAGCTTCGTCCCCATTGTCATCAGGGAGCCCAGTCCAAGACTAGCTCTCCTGGGGTCAGCTCTTGCCTGCAGAGCTGAGCTGCCACAAAACTTCTCAGGGATAATGTGCATTCCTCGGTGCTGTAGTAAATAAAGATTCTTAAGTCCCTCATGTAGAACATGATCACTTGATGTTTCCTGGCCTTGCCTAATAAAGCCAATCTAGTAGGCCCATTTCCCGAGTCTTTTTTTTTTAAGATTTTATTTTAGACTTTATTTATTTATTTGAGAGAGAGAGAGAGAGAGACAGACAGACAGACAGAGTGAAATAGCATGAGAGGGGAGGTCAGAGGGAGAAGCAGACTCCCCATGGAGCTGGGAGTCCAATGTGGGACTCAATCCCAGGACTCTAGGATCATGACCTGAGCCAAAGGCAGTCACTTAACCAACTGAGCCACCCAGGCACCCCTCCTGAGTCTTTTAATTCTCTCTTCTTCTCTGTGCTGTGGCAGTTCAGGCCTTTCTACTTGATTTGCTGTGGACCATCACTTTTCCAGACTCTAATAACATGTTAGCACCATATCCCAGGATCCTGGACAGGGCGTCAAATCTTATATCTAGGAAAGTTTCCCTGTACCCATTGCCTTCCTTACATAACTTTATATTCAGCTCTCTCAGTATCCAGCCAGATCCAATTTCTGCCAGATCCTATTGCCTGGGTCTTGGAACTGTCTTCAGGAATATACAATCCCTTACCTCCTCTCACAGGCCAAGGATACCTCCAGCCAGTTTCTGTTGTGACTCAACTTCTGGGTGGCCAGAGGAGAAATGTAGGCAGATCCAGAGAGGGGCATGTGTGGTCTTATGGGAAGAGGCATCCACAGTGTTTTTAAGGAGAAAGTACACTGGCCTCTAATAGGGAGAAATGGGCCATTTCTGGTAGCCCAGAGGGCTCAAAGGAATCTGGGGGTTCAAGATTTCCAAATGCATCCCCTCAAATGTCCTCAACTTATGACTTGGACTGCCATTCTCTCCCAGGCAGGTTCTTGGCCCTATCTTAGCAGACCTCCCTGGATTGAGAATTCAACTTTCTCTGGCCATTCTTGTGTTTAATCCTGAACCTGATTCTCACCTCCTCTGCTCTTTAGTAGAGTCTCTATATTTTTCTAGAGTCCTTCTGACTTTCAAACCTGGCCTTTAATTCCCAAGTACTCCCTTTCAGTGTTTCCAAAAAAATCTACTGTGTCTGTATTTCAAAGAATCTACTGCCTCTAGCAATAACCTTCTGATTGCATTGTCATTATAATTTCTATTTCTTCCATATTTATCAAGCACTTGATACACTGAACCCTCTAGTATACTTCTTGCTATTACTAAGACATCCCAGGCTCTACAGTGTGAGTTTCACCATTACCACCTTGTTTCAGAGACCATCAATACTCTACCAGTGACAGGACTTCTACTGCCTATGGCTGGGGTGATGCAGCAGTGGAAGTCCATTGAGTGTTGCCTTACTCAGACCACTCCTGGGACCAATGGCTACAGATTAACTTCTCCAGGAAGCAGAATCTGAAATGAAGATTAGCATACAGGAAGTTTATTAGGGAGTGCTTTCAGGAATAACAGTTATTGAGGGGAGAGAAGGAAGCAGGATTGAGCAGAGGAAGAAAGTCTCAATCTATCCCATATGAAACTTCAACCTACAGAGTTGCTCCAGGTTGGAGTAAGGAGACTACCTCAACTTAATACCACCACTTACATCAAGCAGTCATTTTGATGCAGGTTGTCTCTAGGGCAGGAAACTTGAGTGAACTGGGGGGGCTTTGGCCAAGAGCAATTTATGGAGAGGGCTGATAGCTTAGCTCTGTTAGCCAGCAGCACAAAGAGACAGCATCTGGAGGGCTCAATACAACTTCTACTAATGCTGCTTCAGTCAATTTTCACAAATGCAATGGAATAGAATATTCATATAATATTTTTATATTATCATATTATTATATTAATATATAATTAATATAAATATAATCTTAAGTAGTAATATAATACTGACCTATAATTAATATTAATACAGTATGCTTAGGTTATTATGATTATATATCATGATATGGTATGTCACATTGGCTTTTATTAATACATATTAATTTTAAGAACCAGACCTCTTCAAGATCTTAGGATCAAGGCTGTACTTGAGCTGCAGGTGGAGTGACCACAACTACATTTAACCTTGGCAGAGTCAAAAGGAGCATCAGAAATTATTCCCTCAGTTTCCATTAACTTGGGGACTGGTTTCTGGCAGGAAAATTTCTAGTTCCCTTACCCTAGGCAAAGTCTGTGCCAGGCAATCAATGAGAACACACTTTTGCACATTTTCAGACACTTTTTTTGGCTCTAACATTGGCAGCACATGGCTGGACTGTGGCAATAAATGTCTGGCAAGCTACCAAGCACATGTTTTCCTCAAACCCAGAGAAAGGCAGAACTTTATGGTCACTGGCAGTGACCTGGAGACTGTAATTTTGACACAACATATAGTCAATTCTTAACCTGTGTAGGAGTGAAGCAGATCATCCAGAAGGCATTGCTATTTGACTCAATAAGGCATTGCATGTGTGTGGAGAGGAATAGATTCTTGTTTTGAGTTCTTTTAAGTTTTGGTTTTTGCAGATTTGCCATCTGAGCTATATCTTGCTTAGATGAATTGTAAAGTTGGGCTTTGTTTCCTGGTGCTCTCTGGCTGAATGATGGAGAAAGGGGCCCCAAGTTAGCCAAAACTAGTGGTAGATAAAATGCAGGTTAACAGTCCTTTTGATAACTAAAGCTTGGCTATTTAATTTTTGGGCTTAGTTCTCCAAGACAGGGAAAGACTGTTTTATTTTAAGCCCACAGATGTGCCTAGGTCTCAAGCCTATCTACTATAAGTTTTGCAAGTTTGCCAAATAGTAAAACCTTTGAAACTTCTAACATTGGGATTATTTAAAGATTTAGCAATGGCACCATTCCCCTCCACCTAGTGTAGGTTAGAGCAAATTTATCCCTCTGATTCTTAGTTTGCACAGTGGCCCTTGCCTGCGACTGAATACTCATACTGGCAGCAAATGGGATTTTGAAAACCAACATCATTAAAGGTGTGACCCAGAGGCCCACCCTGGGACAATCATTTATATTTCTTTCTTATTCTTTTGTAGATTGGCTTAGTCTGACTTGGAATTTGTACAAATAGCACAGGCCAGGATGCAAACACCCTCACTTCCATCACCCACCAACCCCCATCTAGTTAGTACTGAAACAGAAACACTGAGTTTAGTTGAAAAACAATCATCTACAATAATGAGTGGCTAATTTTACTATTCCTGATCTTGCTGGTTTTGTTTTATTCTTGTTTGTGTTTTAGTAGAGGGGCCTCACCCTTGAAGGATCCTTTTCTCCTGCTTTTCTGCTCAAGGCCAGAATCACTGGTCTTAACAACCAATATATGCCTTTTTACTTGTTTTCACATTGCACTGAAGTGTTCATGCAGTGACTGTGGTGGAAGGGGCTGTAGGTTCTGACTGATGATGAGGTCTTGGGTCTGTTGATCTTCCTCAGGTAGGACAGGAGGGGTGAAGGAGTCAGGAGTAGTGATTAGTATAGACATTGTTGAGAACTGTGGGGTAATCTTTGTAGCCATGCCCAGATTCTACACAATGGTGCATTTTAGAGATAGGAAAACAAATAAGAAATGAATAAATCTGAAGAGATAATATCAGTGCCCTGGGGTTTGATTAAAACAGCAGTGGGACAAGCAGGAACTCTTGCTCTCCAGTTAAGTCCCAGCCTGGGAAATCAGCGAGGGCTCTGAGGGCTGTTGCTGCTTGTCTTTTTGTTTTGTGTTAAGGCGTGACCTGGTAAGAGAATATTTCAGTTCATTTTTCCTGTCCTTAATTTCCTTCTATTGGTTTCTCCTTCAACGTTAACTTTAGCTTGATTTTGTTTGAAGAGAAATGGTTTTGGTATTATGACTCTGAAATAGAGGAGTCCACTATGTATTTCATTCCCTGATCACATACAATCGTTAAAAGTCTGTCACCAAATGCTACAATGTGGGGCCTTTTCTGTTACTCTCTTTTCTTCTCTTTTCCTCACACATTGTCTGAAATCCGAAATCCAGAAGCTGCCATTTCTTTATTGGTTGTTCCTTCATCTGTTTTACAAATTCCCCAAAGTAAAATCACACTAATCCCTCCCTAAAGTAATATTTGATTAAAGAACTGTGCTTCCTAGGAAAGTTCCTCACCACCTCTCCTACCTGGCGGCCCTTCTTTCCCTTTTATTCAGGGTCCATGTTTCATCTTTTATAGATAATGAGGAGAGGGACCTACCTTTCCATAGGCACAGATCAGAAGTTTGTCACGCCAGTATTTACTCACTTCCCAGTATTGTCCCAGCAATGTCCAGCATGTGTGTGTGGTTGTGCAGAGGTGCCAGCCGGGACAAAACATAATAAAAAGACATCATTGTCTTTCACTTTAAGAACTTACAGTTTGGTGGGGGTAGACAAGATGGTCACATGAAAACAAACAAATAAGGAAAAGCTGAAATGGGAGAATAAGAAAAAGTCCAGCAATGACAACAAGAATTTGTTGAGTGATTATTAATCAATTATCAGACATTGTACTAAGTACATTGTATGCCATATCCTATTTAATCATCTCCATCATCATGTAATTACTAGTCCCATTTTACAGATAAGACTACTAGGGTTTCAAAATGAGAAATAATTTGGCACAGCTACCACTTATAAGTTTCATGTGGTTCTGGGACCTAAGCTGATGTACTTGCTGTGAGTACAATAGGATCTCAGGGCAGGTATGAACCCACACAAGGCAGAAGTTGCACACCTGAACTGAGTTTTGAAAGATATTCAGACTTTAGGAGGCAGGTAAGAGGATGGGTGAATGCATTAGCAATAAGAATAGCAAACGCCAAGAAAGGTTCAGGTCAGGGACTTGGGCACAGAAGACAGACCTAAGATGTGGGCCCCATGTGACAAGGGCAGGCCCCAAGCCAGAGAGAGAGTAGCTCAGGAGGCCCCAGGAGTCATGTGGGTGTCATCCTGGGCTGGGTTGGTTCCCACAGGATGAAGAAATGGGAAATTCCCTGGTGTATTCCAATTTTTGGTTAATTCTCCTCCTTTGCTTATATGATAACTTTAATTTTGTTCAATTTTGTGAGTAATGACTCCAAAATCATGACTCAGAAAGGTCAGAGAAAGAGACATCCAGAGACAGATGATCACCAGCAGGGCCAAAGACAGATTCAATGTAAAGAAAGGGAAAATCAAAGTTTTCCCCAAAGACCTTAGTCTGGATGTCTGGAAGTATGGTTTTACAGACAGAATTAAGAAGAGGAGCCAGTTTGGGAGAGGATGACCTCAGTTTTGGATCATTTGAATCTGAGGTGACATCAGAAAAGCCAAGGAGAGTTGTGTAGTCCACAGCTGGGGCAGAGGGAGAGGTAAGACTAAGGATACAGGGGCTCCTGGAGGGCTCAGTTATTAAGCGGCTGCCTTCGGTTCAGGTCATGATCCCAGGGTCCTGGGATCGAGCCCCACATCAGGCTCCCTGCTCAGCAGGAAGCCTGGTTCTCCCTCTTCCACTCCCCCTGCTTGTGTTCCCTCTCTTCCTCTGTCTTTCTCTATCAAATAAATAAATAAAATCTTAAAAAAAAAACAGATTGAGGATACAGATATTTTTTTCTCTTCATGTCCAAGAATTTCCATATTACCGCCACCACACCTTGTTTTGTTTTGGTTTTCTGTTAAATATGCTATCAGATGTTTCCAGAACTGTCTAGCACCTACACAGTCTCAACGCACTTCTAGCCCTGCCTACGCAGTCCTGTCTCCACCTCATGCTTGGGAAAACTTGCCCTCCTGGGAAAATGCTGCTAATCATTTGCCAGGATGTCTCTCTCTCTTTGACGGCTACAGCCTACTTTCGTGCTTTGGAAATGTGGCTCCTTATGGATGGTCTATCCGAACACTGCTATCTGCACAGAGGGAACCTTCAGTTAGGTCTGTAATAACGCACTGTTCCCTAAAGGGGCTGCTGCCAAAATCTGAGCAGAAATAGACAGTGACAGTTTCTACTCACAGATAATCTTGTGTGTGGCTGACTGCTGACTGGAAATGTGGGTCCTGTCAGGCCCACTGAACTCACTCTGAAAACACGGTCACAATGTATTGCCGCCCAGGCCCAACGCTGGCCAAAGGCCGGGGACCCAGTCCCTGAGGCGGAGGGAGCTGTGAACACACTGACTGAAACATGGGCCCTGTCACAAGCACTTCATCCATTCAACAACCTCTGCCAGGTCTGGGGGACTCTGTGAAAGGCTATGACCTTGCTCTGCACTTTACCCCTTCCTCAAAACCTGAGAACCTCCCCCACCAAATAAGTGTATCCTATGTTTTAGGACTGCCCACAGTTGGGTGAAGACTAAGATTCCTCTTCTGAGAATGGGTTAGAGAAGCAGGGCATGTTTTATGGGCTTACCTGAAATTGGAGGTGAGGATGGGTGTGGACTATGTTGATGACACCCCGAAGACCAGGGCAGGGTATAGCAGCTCAGAGAACCCTGTCTGCCGGGTTCTTCTTACCACAGTGAAACAAGCAAACATTGAAACTGGAAGTGGCCCCTGAGGTGTCTTACCCAGTCTTCACATTTTAAAGACAGAACTCCAAAGCCCAGAAAGGTTTCATAGCTTGTCCAAACAAGAGTAGAAGTGTGAACTTTGACCCAAGTCTTTGGAATCCCTTCACTATCCTCAAACACTATTTTAAACTCCTTTCAAATGAATCAGGAAGTGAGGTTGATAATTTGATAGATGTTATGGTTTATGAAAACAGAACTTCAGATTTCTTGGTGCTCAGAGACAGTTCACATTCCCCTTCTCAGGGAGAATGTGACTCTTCCTTGCCAGATTATTTACAAACACAAGACAGATACCAGGTTTTTAAACTGGTGTGAAGCAAGACTTCAGGCAGTGCTCCAAGGTTTGCTGGCCTCTGCCTCTGTTAGAGGCGGTAGCTGTGGCTGCAGGCTGGAAGAAATGCTCCTTCACACGCACCTCTATTTTCTTCTCCTCTGTAAATCTGGATGACCTCTACTGATCTCTACAACTCTCACACTGCCTTATGCCATAAAAGCAGTGTGGGTTCCAGTCTCCTTGGGAAGTCATTATTCATGACAGGATTTACATGTGACACACTCAAAGCTGGCAATGGTGACAGAGGTTTTCTATGCTCTGGTGAATTGTACAGGCATTTGACCTTTCTAGAAATCAACTTGGTTGTGTGTAAAAAAATTTTAAATGGCACATATCTTGTTACTGTCTAAGAATCCAGGGAAATTATCTAAAGTGCAAACAAGATATAAATATAAAAGGGAAATAATTCTAAAGCGTGAACAAGAGGTATATTTAACATTATTTAGTTATAAACATTAATAAACATTAATAATATTTGTTATTATTATAACATTATCTATAGAAACAGAGAATTAAATGCCTAAAATAGTGTAGTGGTTAAATTGGGCATATTGAAATACTATGCAGATATTAAAAATAATGTTTTCAGAGGATATTTGTAAGAAAAATACTCATAGTATGTTGTATATTAAATATGTAAAAATGAATTTATAGTAGTGTTTAGTTTTAGAAAAAGGATCTATAATTTATATGTGAGCTTTAAAAAACTGGAATTAAAAGAAAATACTAATGGTAGACATATTAGAAATCACAAGTGATTTTTAAAATTCACCACAATTTCTGAATTTTCTTTAATGAACTTGCATATCTTTTGTACTTCAAAAATATTTAAGACAAAAATGACTCAGAAACACTTCTGCTTCTGGAAAGATGGAATAACATTTTTTCCCTTTTCTGCATTCTAAGTACAACTAAAAACTCTGGATAGTATATATAAGAAGATTCTGAGAGATGGAGAGAAGTCAGGCCAGTTGGGGACATTAAGACACAAGGAATAACATGGTAGTTAACTCCTTGGGTTTTGTTTTTGCCTTATATATTCCAAATCTGAAGCTGAAAAAGGCAAAAGGACCCAGAAGGATCAACAGACACAGAAAAAAAATATCCCCAACAAAAGCACACTTTCTCTAGCCAAAGGACCAGGACCAGGACAAGGGAGCTTACCAAGATGGAAACTTTTTTGACAATAACCACTCTACTCCAGCCAAACACCACAGGAAAAACAAACAAACAAACAAACAAATAAACAAACAAACAAAAAATAAAAAACAACTTTAGCCCTACCTACATTAGCAAAGGCCACATTGAGAGCCCAATCTGTCACCCTTGCCAAAACTTCCCATGAGGGTAATATCAGAGAAGACCATATATAGAGATAGGGACTTTCATTGATGCTGCAGAGTAATGAGGCTCCTCTTCCCTCCCCCTGACCTCACAATGTCTATGGGCATCACATAGAGAAACCAGACTTTTACTTCCACCAATCAGTAATAATGTAGTAAATTTTTCCCTGTCAGAGAAGTGTCACAGAAAGCCAGATAAAATAGAGGGTTTAAATAAGTATCAGAGTTTCATAATGCCCAAAATGTCCAGGCTTCAATCAAAAATCACTTATCATACCAAGAACCAGGAAAATCACAATTTGAATTAAAAAAAAACAATAGATGCATTTACCAAGAAGATAGAAATGTTAGAGTAATATGACAAAAACTTTAAAGTGGCCATGTTAAAAAAATACTATAGCAACAATTACAAACACTCTTGAAAGTAGTGAAAAAAATCAGAAAAGAAATAAAAAGACTAGGCATACACAGACACACACAAACACACACACAGACACACACAAATACCCAAACTAAAGAAGAACAAAATGGACATTTAGAACTGAAATATATAATAAATAAAAATTAAACTGAATGAATGGGCTCAACAACAGAGTGGAGAGGACAAAAGAAAAAAAAGAATCAGTGGAGTTTAAGATAGAAATTTCCCGAACTGAGCAACAGAAAGAAAATAGACTGAAAAAAAATTAACAGGGGCTTACAGACTTGTGGAGCTATAATAAAAGATTTAATATTCATGTCATTGGAGTCCCAGAAAGATAAAACAAAGACAACAAGGATTTTTTAAAAAGTACTTGAAGAAAAAAAATGGCTAAAAATTCCCCCCAAATTTGGAAAAGATATAAGCCTACACATTAAAGATTCTGAGAAAACCCTTAACTAGGAAGACCCAAAGAAATCCACACCAAGACAGATGTCAAACTTCTGAAAATTAAGAAAAAGGAAAGAAATCCTGAAAGCAGAAAGAGAGAAATGATACCTTATCTATAGGGGGGAATTTAAATGTCAGCATATTTTTTGTTAGAAACCATAGAGGCCAGAAGGAAGTAACACATTTTTTGAGTGGTGAAATTAAAAAAAAATCAGCTCAGAATCATATATCAAGTGAAAATATCCTTCAGGTAAGAAGGGACAACTAAGATATTCTCAGATGAAGGGAAATAAAAAATATTTGCTACTTTCAGACCTATCCTAAAATAATTACTAAAGGAAGTTCTCTTTAAAAAAAGAAAAAGGAAAAGAAGGAATAGGAAATGAATTCTGGAACACTGAAAATAAATTAAAAAAATAAATAAATATTTAAAAATAAAAGATGGAATAGAAAAGGAATCTTGAAACATCAGGGAAAAAGAAAGACCTGCAAAAGGGATAAAATATGAATAATTACAATATATTCTTCTCTTGGGTTTTGTAAATTAAGTTTGGTGATTGATGTGATTGATTCTACATGTACTTAGATGAGCCCTTTAAGACAATAACATTACAAATGGGGGAAGGTAAGGGGACATAAGAGGAAGGTCTGTAAACTTCGCTTAAACTGATAAAATGTTGACATCTTACACTGTGATGTCAACCACCAAAAAAGCTGTATAGATAAACATTACAGAAACACTATACATAAATCAAAATGGAAATCTAAAAATGTTTATGTAACTTCATAGGAAAGCAAGAAAAAGAATAGAATTATAAAACAAAGGTAATAAACAGAAAACAAAAAATAAAACAGTAGACTTTAAGCCCTAACATATCACCAATTACACTAAATGTAAATGGTCTAAACACACCAATTAAAAGATAAAGATTGACAGATTGAATTTTTAAAATTATTATATATGCTGCCTAAAAGTAATTCACTTCAAATACATCAATAGAGGCAGATTGAAAGTAAAATGATGGGAAAATAGATCCTGAAAACATTAATTAAAGGAAATCAGGAGTGGTTATGCTAATACCAGATAAATTAGATTCCTAAGAAAAGAAAATTACTAGAGACTGAGAGGTACGTTACAAAATGATAACAGGGCCAATACTCCACGAAGACACAGAAGTTCTAATATATGCACCAAGCAACAAAGCTGTCAAATATGTGCAGGCTGCGGGGGGGGTGTTGCTACGAATAGAATGGGAAGTGTAGATAGAAAAATTCACAACTAAAGTTAGAGACTTCAAAAATGCTTATTTCTACCATTGATACAACAACTAGGCAAAAAATCATCAAGAACACAAAAAACTCAATGAAACAAGATCTGATTGATGTTTATACAACACTCTCCCAATAATAACAAAATACCCATTCTTCTCGAGCATCCACAGAAATATATCAATATATCCTGGGTCATAAAGGAAAACTCGAAATTTTAAGTACAGAGAACAAACTGGTGGCTTCTAGAGGGGAGGTGGGTGGGGCAGGGCTAAAACAGATAAAGGGAATTAAGAGTGCACTTACCTTGATGAGCCCTGAGTAATGTATAGAACTGCTGAATCATTATATTTTACACCTGAAACTAATATAACACTGCATGTTAATTATACTTTAACAAGAAGGAAATATTTTTTAAAATAATTTAAATCGTTCACAATATTGTGTATTGCTAATCACAATGAAATCAAATTAAACATTAATAACAGAAAGATAAACAGAAATCTCTAAATACTTGGAAACTAGGTATGGTGCTTCTAAATAATCCATACTCAAAAGAAGAAGTCTCTAGGAAAATTTAAAAAGTTCTTGCAATCAGAAGGGCTTAAAGCCTGGAGTTTTAAGCATCAGCGGGCTTTGCTGGGATAGAGCCTGGGAGGCACTGTGCTGCTCCTAGATAGAAGGTACACAAACAATCTGAAGGCAGACGGTATGGAAGCAGTGATCTAAAGAATGTCTGAGGCACACAGTGGGGGAGATTATTTGCTTTTCTCAGAGCATATCCCTGAGAGGCAGCATTTATGGATATGCTTCTCCAGGAACAAAGTTGCTCACCGACACCTTTTCCCTCCCCTGCCCCTCAGCATAAACACAGAGCCATCTGTGGGATGGGCCCAGTGCCAACACTGAATGCCTAACTTGATCACACCAAGACCCAGGCTGCTGCACTCAGGTGAAACACCTCTTCTCAGTCACACTTGCCTCAGCCCAACCATGGTAGGCCCTGTCCCCTGAACATCAGCACAAATCCTTGCCCACAAGACACCCCAACCAGAGGGTTCTATAGGATCTCAATTCCAGTGGAGGTAGAAACAGGTCTCATTTCACAAGCAGATCAGAGCACACCTAATTAAAACTAGCCACACTCAGGCCAGGGACCAAACACTGCACAAAGCAGGCAAGGAGAGCCTCTACAGATGACTGGTCTGAAGGATAGAGAACCCAAAACACAATAGTAAAATGAATGCTGCACATGCTAGAAACATTCCCCAAAGCATCAGGCCCTGGACACTACATGACCTCTTCTTCATACGTCCATTACTTTCAGGAACATGAGATATCACTGGTTTTTCTGACATAGAAAAGCAGGCAGAGACTAAGACAAAATACAAATACAGGGGAATTTATCTCAAATTAAAAAAACATGATAAGGCCACAGCCAGAGATCTAAGCAAAAGAGATACAAGTAACATGCCTAATGGAGAATTTAAAACAACAATCATAAGGATACTCACTCAGCTTGAGAAAAGACTAGAAGACATCAGTGAAACCCTTACCAGAAAGATAAAAATTAAAAAAAAAATCAGTCAGAGATGAAGACTACAATAAGCAAGATTGGAAATAGGCTTGATGCAATGAATAGCAGGCTGGGAGAAAGCTGAGGAACAAATTAATGACCTAGAAGACAGAGTAATGGAAGATAATACAGCTGAACAAAAGAGAGAAAGGAGAATTATACAAAGAAAGAATAGACTTATGGAACTTAGTGACCCCTTAAGAATAGTAACATTCATAATATAGGAGTCCCAGAAGAAGAAGAGAGAGAAAAGGGAGCAGAAAATTTATTTGAAGAAATAATGGCTGAAAACTTCCTTAATCTGGGGAAGGAAGCAGACATCCTGATCCAGGAGGCAAAGAAAACTCCCATCAAAATAAACAAAAGCAGGCCAACACCAAGACATATGTAATTAAATTTGTAATTGTAATTATTTTTAAAGGGAAAATCTCAAATCAATAATCTAAGGTCCCACCCCAAGAATCTAGAAATAAAAGAACAAAATAAACACAAAATAAGCAGATGGAAGAAATAATAAAGATAAGACCACCAATCAGTTAAATATAAAAGAGAGAGAGAGAGAAACTTAATGCAACAAAAAGCTGGTTCTTTGAAAAAATCAATCAGATAACCTCTATAAAGACTAACAAAGAAAAGATAGAGAGGACACAAATTACCAGTATCAGAAATGACATGGATTATCAAGAGAGGTTCTAAAGATACCAAAAGGATAATGAGGTGACACTAAAATACACAAATTTGACAATTTAGATGAAATGGTCCAATTGCTACAAAGCACAAGCTACTACAATACATCCAAAATAAAATAGATAATTTTAATAGCCCTGTAACTATAAAAAATTGAATTCATAATTTAAAAATTCTTCAAAATGAAATTTTTATGCCCAGATGGTTTCATGGACAATCCTACCAAGCATCCAAAGAATTAACATGAAATCTATGTAAATTCTTCCAGAAAATAGAAGAGGAGGATATACTTCCCAACTCATTTTATGAAGTTAATATTATTCTGATGCCAAATTGGAAAAAGACAATACATAAAAGAAAAATACTGATCAATATCTTTCACAAATATACATGCAAAAATATTTAACAAAATATTAGGAAATAGGATTTATCAATATTTAAAAACAATTGTATATCTTAAGTAGGTTTTATTCTAGTGATAGAAACATGGTAAATGTTTAAAAAATCAATGTAATCCTCTATGCTAACATGCTAAAAAAGTTACATACTTAAGTAAATCAGTGAAGAAAAAGCATTTAACAAAATTCTAAACTCATTCACGATAAAAACTCTCAGTAAAGTAAAAAATAGAAGAGGACTTCAACTTGATAAAGAACATGTACAAAAATCCTACAGTTAACATTATACTTAATGATGAAAGACTAAATGCTTTCCTCCTAAGATCAAAAGACAAAAGAATGTTTTCTCTTTCAACTCTCAGCCAGCACAGTACTGGATGTTCTAGCCAGTGCACTGAGGCAAAGAAATGAAATAAAAGGTGAATAGAACAGAGGAGAAAAAAAATGTTCCTATTTGTAGATGATATGATGTTCTATGTAGAAAATCCTAAGCAATTTACAAAACTTCCCAAACTAATAATACTATTAAGCTAACAACTTAATAGGAAAGTTCTGCCAGGTCAGAGTATATATGACCAACATAGAAAAAGGAACTAGCAAGGAACACATGGACACTGAAATTAAAGATACAATTCTTTTCATAATTGTTAAAAATAAGAAGTACTTCAGTGTAAATATAATAAAAAACACAGGATGAGTATGCTGAAAACTGAAAAATAATAACGAATCAAAGAAGATATAAATAAAAGGAGATATACCATGTTCATGGATTAGAAGATGCAACAAAATAAAGACATCAATCCTTCTCAAAGTGATATGCAAGTTGTAGTAGACTGAACAAAGTCTTCAAAGATAGCCAGTTTTAATTACTGGACCTGTGGATGTTATCTTCTATTAAAAAAGGAATTTTGTATATATAATTAAGCTAAGGATATTGAAATTAAAAGATTATCTTGAATTATTCTGTGGGCCATAAACAAAATCACAGGTGTCCTTTTAAGAGGAAACCAGAGGAATATTTGACACATAAGGAGAGGAAGGACACAAATAATAATGGAAGCAAGAAGTTGGATTAATGTTCTTTGAAGATGGAGGAAGGAGTCACAAGCCAAGGAATACAGACAGCCACCAGAAGCTGAAATAAGGAAGGAAACAGATTCTCCCCACAAAGCCTCCTAAAGAAACTAACCTTATCAATACTTTTATTTCAGCCTAGTGACACTAATTTTAGACGGTCCACTAGAACTGTAAGATAATAAATTCATTTTGTTTTAAGCTACTAAATTCATGGGAATGTGGTATAGGAGCAATAGAAAACTAACACATAGGTTTAATGAACTATTCCTACCAAAATTCCAGCAATATTCCTTTTAGATATAAATAAGCTTATTCTGAATTTATGTGAAAATGCAAAGAAACTAGAATAGCTAAGACCAATTTTAAGAAGAAAAATAAGGCATAAGAAATGAATCTACCCAATCATGAATTGGTAGATGAATCAAGACTATATGGTATTAGGGGAGGCATAAACCCATAAATCAATGGAACAGAATAGAGAACAAAGGAATTGATGACCACATATATGCGTAACTGATCTTTGACAAATGTGCAAAAGCAGTTCAATGGAAGAAGCAATTTAGCTTTTTCAACAAATAGGGCTGGAGCAAGTGGACATCCATAGACAAAATAATAATAATAATAATAATAATAATAATAGTAAACCTCCACCTAACACTCACATCTTATACAAAAATTACTCAAAATAGATCATGGAGTTAAATGTAAAATTATAAAATTTTTAGAAAAAAATATAGGAGAAAATCTTGAGGAACTAGGGCTAGACAAAATGTTCCTAGACTTAAAACCAAAAGCATGACCCATAAAAGAAAAAAGTGATTAATTGAACTTCATCAAAACTAAAAACTTTTACTGTGTGAAAGAATGGAAAACAAGCTGCAGCCCAGGAGAAAATATTTGAAAATCAAATATCTGGCAAAGGACATCTATAAAAAACACTCAAAACTCAACAGGAGCAAAAATAAACAATCCAATTAGAAACTGGACAAAACTCATGAGAAGCCATTTCACTGAAGAGAATATAAATGGCAAATACATTCATAAAAAGATATTCACCATTATTAGCCATTAGAGAAATGCAAACTAAAACCACAAGACATTACCACATATCAGAAAAGCTAAAATTAAAAAAAAAATCCCTCTTTCATTGCTGGAGGTAATACAAAATATAAATTTAAAATGGTACAGACACTCTGAAAAACTATTTGGCAATTTCTTAAAAAGCTAAACATGCAATTACCATACAACCGAGCAATTGCATGCTTTATTTATCCTGGATAAATAAAAACATGTTCACACAAAAACCTGTACATAAAATCTTCATATAGCTTTATCTAGAATAACTCCAAACTGGAAATAACCCAGATGTCCTCACATGGGTGAATGGTTAGTTAAATTGTGATGTACCCATACCATGAAATTAAAAAAAATTGATGAAAACAATTACCTGAATAAATCTCCAGATAATTATAATGAGTAAAAAATTAATCTTAAAATGTTACATACTATATGATTTCATTCACATAAAATTCTTGCAATGACAAAGATATAGAAACAGAGAAATTATCAGTGGTTGCCAGGGGTCAAGAGAGGCTGGGGAGAGGAATGAGTGTGGTTCTAAAAACACAGCAGGGGACCTGAGTGGCTCAGTTGGTTAAACAGCTGACTCTTGATTTCAGCTTAGGGCATGATCTCAGGGTTCTGGGTTGGAGCTCCACACTGGGCCCAAAATCACACTCAGTGGGAATCTGTTTAAGGATTCTCTCTCACTCTCCTTGGCCCCTCCCCCTGCTCACACACACTCTCTCTCTCTCTCTCTCTCAAATAAATAAATAAATAAATCTTTAAAAGGACAGCATGAAGGATCTTTGTGGTGATGGAAATGCTCTGACACTTTCATTGTCATTATCATGGTGGTAATATTACCCTATATACAGTTTTGTGAGATGTTACCATTGGGAGAAACTGGGCAAAATGTACATGCGATTTATGTATTATTTCTTAAAACTGCATGTTTTAATCTACCTATCTATATACATAACCTACAATTAACCCAAAATAAAAAGCATGACTAAACAAAGAAACAAAAATAAGTCAAGATTTGTAGTTTCAGTTCTGACATGTAAAGACCTTGGAAATCAATGCCCCCACCATAACATCAAGAATAAGCTGAAAAAACTGAAAATCAGCCACCTTCCTTGGATCTATGAGAGAACTGGTGTTTTGGAGGTGAACCACCACTCCAAAATATGGAGAGGCAGGCATATCCAGAGAGACACAGTCAATATCTGCCTACCAGAGCAAAAGCTGCTAGTGCCATAAACTAGTAGTAGAAACAGTTAAATAGTAATTTTGATGAGTTACTGCAGGTGAAGTATTAACTAGTATAAGAGCAAGAACCTCCCAGGAGTCACAATCTTAGGTTGGCCACCATGCTTTCATGGCTTTATTTCCAAGAATCCCACCAGTTTTTCAAAGTGAAGCTCCAAGAAAGATCCCCTCATGGCCCAGGCCTGAGGAGAGGAATAATAATCACATTGAAATACACCCAAAGGCTTAATCTACAGAGGAAATTTGCCAGAGACTTATCCCAGGTGGGGGAAATGATTTTTTTAAAATTATTTTTTTATAAACATATAATGTATTTTTATCCCCAGGGTACAGGTCTGTGAATCGCCAGGTTTACACACTTCACAGCACTCACCATAGCACATACCCTCCCCAATGTCCATAACCCCACCACCCTCTCCTGACCCCCTCCCCCCAGCAGCCCTCAGTTTGTTTTGTGAGATTGAGTCACTTATGGTTTGTCTCCCTCCTGATCCCATCTTGTTTCATTTATTCTTTTCCTACCCCCGAAACCCCCCCACATTGCATCTCCACTTCCTCATATTAGGGAGATCATATGATAGTTGTCTTTCTCTGATTGACTTATTTCACTAAGCATAATACCCTCTAGTTCCATCCACATTGTCACAAATGGCAAGATTTCATTTCTTTTGATGGATGCATAGTATTCCATTGTGTATATATACCACATCTTCTTTATCCATTTATTGTTGATGGACATCTAGTTTCTTTCCATAGTTTGGCTATTGTGGACATTGCTGCTATAAACATTAGGGTGCACGTGCCCCTTCGGATCACTACGTTTGTATCTTTAGGGTAAATACCTAGTAGTGCAATTGCTGGGTCATAGGGTAGCTCTATTTTCAACTTTTTGAGGAACCTCCCTGCTGTTTTCCAGAGTGGTTTCACCAGCTTGCATTCCCACCAACAGTGTAGGAGGGTTGGGGGAAATGATTTTTTCTCCATCAAAACTCTTCCAGCTTTTCTCTCATCTAATGGGGGAAAACATAGACAACAGAGGTACCAAGTACAAATGTAATGAGTAGAGTTACAAACAGAAGAATGATAGATATTGATCCTGCTAATCAATAATCACTCTATTTTATTTTATTATTTTTAAAAGATTTTATTTATTTATTTGACAGAGAGAAATCACAAGTAGGCAGAGAGGCAGACAGAGAGAGAGGAAGAAAGCAGGCTCCCTGATGAGCAGAGAGCCTGATACGGGGCTCGATCCCAGAACCCTGGGATCATGACCCGAGCCGAAGGCAGAGGCTTTAACCCACTGAGCCACCCAGGCGCCCCCAATAATCACTTTAAATGTGAATGGTCCAAAGAGATGTTGTATATAAGAAACCCCTTTAAATATAAAGACTCAAGTAGGTTAAAAGTATAGGGATGGGGAAACATATACCATGATAAACTTTAATCAAAAGAAAGCTCAAATAGGTATGTTAATTTCATACAAAGCAGACTTCAGAATAAGAAAGACTATCAGGGCCAAAAAGGAATATTGCATAGTAAGTAAAGGAGTCAGTTTCCCAAGGAGACATAACAATTTTAAAAGGTCATGCACCTAACAAAAAGTACATCAAAATACATGAGACAAAGGGATAGAACTTAAAGGAGTAATAGAAAAAGATGCAATTAAAGTTGAAGATGTAACAATCTTCTGTCAGTAATTGATGAATCAAGTGGGCAGAAAATCAGTAAGGATATAGATGACCTGAACAGAACTATCAATCAAATTAGTAATAGCAGAATACACATTCTTCTTAAGCTCAAGATAGACCACATTATAAGCCATGGCATCTACTTTAACAAAACCACAGTGAAAGTAAACTAGAAGACAATAACAAAACTAGATCTGGAAAAATCCTCAGATACTTGGAAATCAAGTAACACACTTATAAAAATAATCCATGGATTAGAGAAATCTCAAGAGAAACTTTTAAATATTTTAAATTAAGTGAAAATTAATAAGAATATATAACTCATTAGGTTTTGTAGGTGCCATAAAAGCTATGCTTATAGAAAAATTTATAGCATCAAAAGCATATATTAGAAAAGAAGAAAGTGCTAAAATCAATAACTTGAGGTTCCACCTGTGGAAACCAGAGAAGGAAGAGTAAACTAAGTCACAAGCAGTGAAAGAAAATCCTAACTCACTTCAACCAATTACCTCTTACTCTAAAAGAAGGTAAAGAAAATAAAACTACAAACAAATATTTCATGAACATAGACACAAAAATTTCCAACAAATTATTAGCAATTCAAACCTAACAAAGTATAAGAATAATTGTGCACCAGGACCAAGTGGGATTTATTCCAGGTATACGAGGCTCATTCAATATTCAAAATGTAATTAATGTAACCCACCACATCAACATGGTAAATTGTATGATGATATCAATTAACATGGAAAAACGCATTTGACAAAATGCAGCATCCATTCATGATTTAAACTTCCAACAAGCTAAGAATAAAGGGAAACTTATTCAACTTGACAAAGAACATTTTTTTTTTTAAATCCTAGAGTGGACATCATACTTAATCATGAGATACTAGACACTTTTCTCCTAAGATCAGTACCAGAGCAAAAATATCCTCCCTCACCACCACTCTTCAACATGATATTGTAAATCCTAACTGGTGCAATAGACAAGAAAAAGAAATGAAATATATAGGAAACAAAATAAAATTGTTTTTATTCACATCTCTTAATTACCTATATAGAAAAACCAAAAAGATCTACAAAAACTCTCCTGAAACTAATAAACAGGTTTTGAATAAAAAGTCAACATACACAAGTCAATTGCTTCTCTGCATAAGGCAATTAGAAATTGAAATTAAGAAAACAATACAATTTACAATAGTAGCAAAAAATGAAATAATTGGGGTAAGTCTAACAATATATGTACAGTATACACAGAAAACTATAAAACACTAATGAAAGAAATCATAAACTCTAATAAATGGAGAGATTTTCCATATTCATGGAATAGAAACCTAAATATTGTTCAGACATCAATCTTTTGAAACTTGACCTATAGATTTAATGCAATCCCAATTAAAATATTGGCAAGTTATTTTGAAGATATTGGGAGACTGCTTCTAGAATTTATAAGGAAAGGCAAAAAACCTACAACAGCCAATGTGATACAAAAGAAGAAGAGCAAAGTTGGAAAACTCAACTACCCAATATCAAGACTTACTATAAAGCTACATTAATCAAGACTTCATGGCACTGGCCAAAGAATAGACATCTATATCAATAGGACAGAGTAGAGAACCCAGAAACAAACCTACACAGATATAGTCAACACTTTTTTTTTTTAATAAAAGAGCAAATGCAATTCAGTGGAGAAAGATAATCTCTTCAACAAATGATTCTGGAACTGTTGGATGTCCATATGCACACACACACAGAGACCCTAAATGTAAAAATTGTAAAATTATGTAATTACTTCTAGAAAAAAAAGTGACAGGAAAGCCTATGTGACTTTGAATTGGTGAATTTTCAGATACAACACCACAGTGTGATCCGTGAAAGAAGAAAAAATTCATAAGCTGGTTTTTATTAAATTTTAAACTCTTTCTCCTCAAAAGACACTCATAAGAGAATGAAAAGACAAACCACTTATTGGGAGAAAATTTATGCAAAACATACATCTGATAAAGGACTTGCATCCAAAGTATACAAAGTACTGTTAAAACTCAACAATATAAAACAAGGAAGTCAATTTAAAAATGAGCAAAAGATCTTAACAGATATTTTACCAAAGATAACACATAGGTGGCAAATAAGCATATGAAAATATGCTTGACACCATTTGTCAGTAGTAAATTGCACATTAAAACAAGATACCACTTTGCACCTATTAGAATGGCTAAATCCAAAAACTGACCATAGTAATTGCTGGTGAGGATGCAGAGCAAAAAAAAAAAACTATTATTCACCACTCTTAGGAATGGTACAGCTACTTTGGGAGACAGTGTGGAAGACTTCTTACAAAGTTAAATATAGTCTTACATGTGATCCAGTAGTTGAACTCTTAAGTATTTGCCCAATTGATTTGAGAATGTATGCCTACAATAGGACCTTTACATGAATGGTTATAGGAGCTTTATTCACAATTGCTTCAAACTGGAAAGAACCAAGATATCCTCAGTAGGTGAATGGATAAACAAATTGTGGTGCATCCATACAGGGGAATACTATTTAGTGATAAAAAAGAATGAACAATGAAGCCAAGAAAAGACACAGATGAATACTAAATGTACATTTCTAGCCAGTCTCAAAAGGCTATATGCTGTATGATTCCATTTATATAACCTTCTGGAAAAGACAAAACTATAGAGATGATAAACAGATTAGTGGTTGGAGGTAGGGAGAGAGGTGAGGAGGTGAAACAAAATTTTTTAGAGTGCAGAACTATTCTGCTAGACCTACTATGCATTTATCAAAAGTTACATAAATTTACCACAGAAAGAATGAAGCTTAATGTGTATAATTTTTAAAAAAAAATCACTTAATAGGGCATGCCTGGGTGGCTCAGTCAAGTTAAGCATCTAACTCTTGATTTCAGCTAAGGTCATGATCTCAGGGTTATGAAATCCTGGATGTGGAGCCTGCTTAAGAATCTCTCTCTACCTCTCCCTCTGCCCCTTCTCTCCCTGTTAGTGCTCTCTTGCTTTCTCTAAAAACAAAAGAAAACAAAACCACTTAATAGATTGGGGACTAGGATGAAAGGCACATTTTAATGAAAGAATCTAATTATATTACATAGGTATTAAGCAACTTCACTGAGGGGTAGGGGAAAGATTCTGATCTAAGTAAATTTGCAAATGAATGGATTATGTAAGTCTAAAGGAAAAAGGAATGCACTTAGTACTATATTTTAGTTGATGAAGTTGTTTCCAATGAAAGTATGGGTCGACCACTCTGAAGCCACCATACATGTATTCTGGAATCGAACAATTAAGAACATGGATGACAGATGGTCAGAGCCAAGTGTCTTACTATTAAAGTGGGAAGTTACAGACAAGCAAGAAGATGACATTAGAATGACCTATGTGGTAATAGAGTTGGAGACATCGGTAGGAACCCACATTATGCTTAATATAGACAGGGACACATATTTCCCTTTCTCTTTTAGCTGAGAAGTCCTAGAAATAATCCCAGAAAAAACAAACCATCCTAGCATCCAGATCTTGGTTTCTAATTCTCTAATAAAATGAACCATTTTCTCCTTGGAGAAATGGGTGATTCTAGGACTGAGGTGGGAAATATACAAGATGATCCTGGAACATCTTGTAGTGCCAGAAAGACATAAAGTGCTAAAAAATAAAACCCTTAGGGATAGGAATATGTCAAAAGGCCACAGCAGGCAACTGAAAGGACTCCCCATGGCCAGATCTAGAACAATTTGAAGAAAAGAAATGGATTAATACTGGATTATAACCGAAAGTATAAAATAAATATCCTTGAAGCCATGCTAATACAGATATATGACCAAATAAATAATTAAGAGACAATCTTTCATGCAGAGGAATTCTGAATAATTTATGTAGATATTTTGCTTTCAAGGAGGGGGAGCATAACTCCTCACACCTTAATCATAGGGTATATGTAGTGACTTCCTTCCAAATAGTACAGAATGGAAGGAGAGAAAATAGAGCAACGTTATAGTAGAGAAACCGACAAACTGCATTTTCTAAGCGATCAAGATCAATAATACAATGATAAGTCATGTTGATAGTGATATCCTAGATGTGGTGTGATGAGGATGGCACTTCACTTCTGTAGTCTTTCCCCCACAAGACTGGGAGTTACCCAGTCTAATCAGGATAAAAAGAGCAGACATATCCCAATTGGAAAGACTGTCTTGAAAATACATAAAACACCCAACCAGTACTCCTCAAAGCCGTCAAGGTCATTCAAAACAAGGAAAATTGAAACATGTTACCACCAAGAGGAGCCTTAGGAGACATTATGACTAAATGCAATGTGGTATCTGGTTGGGATCCTGGAGCAGAAAAAGGACATTAAGTAAAAACTAAGGAAATCCAAGTAAACTATGGACTTTGGTGAATAATAATGTGATGTGGATTTATTAATCATGACTAATGCACTATATTAATGTAGGCTGGTTGTGGCTTATATGGGAACTCTCTGTACTATCCTTAGAAGTTTCCTGTATATCTACATCTATTCTAGAATTTTTAAAAATATATTCAAAAATTAAAAATTAATAACCCTTTTTTGAAAATTCTAATAGCTGTTTACATTAAAGTTCAGTCAATATGTTAGTTTGTAATGGTCAGATGATTACAAAGTTAATCATAAAGGCATATCTTTTTACGTAAGTTAAATTACCTATTTATCTATCTATCATCTATCATCCCTCCATCTATCATTCTTTAACTTCTACTTTGAACCTGATTCTGAGCTTAGGCACTCACTATGGATACAAAAGTTAATAAGAAATGATCCTTGCTGGGGCGCCTGGGTGGCTCAGTTGGTTAAGCAACTGCCTTCAGCTCAGGTCATGATCCTGAAGTTCTGGGACTGAGTCCCTCAACAGGCTCTCTGCTCAGCAGGGAGTCTGCTTCTCCCTCTGACCCCGCCTTCTCATGTTCTCCCTTTCTTTCTCAGTCTCTCTCTCTCAAATAAATAAATAAAATCTTAAAAAAAAAGAATTAAAAAATTGATCCTTGCCCTCAAGAAACACAGATTTCCTTGACCTTGTGCCAAAGTTTCTACGGCTCTGAGTTTTCAGGGTTAGAATGATACATGCTCCTTTTCTCTGCAAGTCCATAAGCGTGCAGCATTCTGAGCCTGGAGTGTTGTGAGGCTTTGTTTTGTTTTGCCTTGCTTCGGTTTTAATATATTGGTTGGAATTTCAAAACTTTTCAGCCTCTAAGGCAAGCTGGCAGAAACCTTAGTAATGCCAGGGCATAGTGAGCTTGGTGTTCAGTTTTCTGATGGCCATCCTGTATCACAGAAGGCTGCAGAACCATTTCCATGGTTTCTAAAGAGCCTTTTATTAACCTAATATGATTTTTACATTTCTATCAGTGTTCTGTTTTTTCCATGTCTTTGAGACCCTCTAGATTCAGCGTAGCAAGACTGGCCATGCCTATCCAATCTTTACATCATGTAGTAGAAGGCTTTTAAAACCCCCTTCTGTGTCTGTCAGAACTCCTCAAGGATCAGAGAAAGGCTTACACTTATTGGTCATTTGAGGAGAATTCTGTTCGAACAGGAAGGAAGAAACTAGCACAGCTCTTGGGGTCCATCATGACATCTTTTCCCAACTCGACATTCAGGAATCATGTTGATAGCTTGAAATTGACTATGGTTAGAACACCATGGAAATTGGCAAGTGCTCTCAGTGAGCGGTTTTCCATCATCCCCCACTCCAAACCCAACCCTCCACCACCAAAGACCAGTTATTAAACATTTACCAGCACACCACTGCAAAGAACAACAGCTAGCTTTGAGGAAAAGATTTCTGAACTTTGCATGGTAATGGTCCCCATATTCTAGCTAGAGTGAACTTTTTGAAAGGTACATCTGACCTTGTCATTTACTTGCTTAAAACACTTTCCATTGGTCTTAGAATAGAGACCTTAACATGACCTTTAAGGCCCTACATGTTTGGGCTCTGTCTGTCTCTCTCATTGGATCTCATCTGGGGTAAGCTACAGCCAACTTTTTCTAGTAAAAAAAAGTTTCCAACTTCTTTCCAGTCCTTCAGTGCCCCCATGCTTCCATCTGTGGGGGGTCTTTACACACTCTATGCCCTTATGGTAGGTTTCCAGGGACTGTCCCAGTTTTAGAACTGAAAATACTGCATCCTGAGAACTCCCTAAGACCCAGGCAAACTCTGCTTATGTGGAAACAGTCTTCCTCGATTCACTGTGTTACTCTTTGTCTGACCTCCATCCAACTATCATCAAAGCAGAGAAATTTTCCCTGACATCCTTGCCTTTACCCATTTCCCTCATCCAAACAAGGTCAACCCCTCCATTATATGCTTTTTAAAAAAATTTATTTATCTGACAGAAATCACAAGTAGGCAGAGAAGCAGGCAGAGACGGAGAGAGGGGGAAGCAGGCTTCCCACCAAGCAGAGATCCCGATGTGGGGCTCGATCCCAGGACCCTGGGACCACGACCCGAGCTAAAGGCAGAGGCCTTAAACCACTGAGCCACCCAGGCGCCCCCATTATATGCTTTGATAACACCTTTACTTCATAGCATGATACTTACTGTGATTTTTGTCATAAACTCATTCTTGTGATTATTTGATTAATGTCTGTCTCTCCCACTACCCAGCATGGGAACAGGGATCATGTCTGGCTTGCTTAGCATAGCATCCCTTGTGCCTATCCCAGAGCCCAGCATCCCATAGATACTCAAATATTTGTTGAATAAATCAAAAAATAAAAGAGCTCCCATCCCCAATGATCTTTCCATGGCATGATTACATCCCTGTGGATTGGAAGACAGAACAGCTTAAAGGTAGGGGTGAGGAGAATGGAAAAGATGGCACTCATTAGATGGAAAGGCAGACAACCAGAGCTTTAAAAATCTTTTTTTTTTTGGTCTGTCTTTTATTTATTATATTTTTAATTAACATATAATGTGTTATTTGTTTCAGGGGTACAGGTCTGTGGTTCATCAGTCTTACACAATTCATAGCCCTCTCCATAGCACATACCCTCCCCAATGTCCATCACCCAGCCACCCCATCCCTCCCACCCTCCTCCCTCCAGCAACCCTCAGTTTGTTTTCTGAGATTAAGAGTCTCTTATGGTTTGTCTCCCTGTCTGGTTTCATCTTGTTTCATTTTTCCTTCCCTTCCCCTATGATCCTCTATCTTGTTCTCAAATTCTTCATATCAGTGCGATGATATGATAATTGTCTTTCTCTGATTGACTTATTTCGGTTAATATAATACCCTCTAGTTCCATCCATGTCATTCGAAATGACAAGATTTCATTTTTTTTATTGATGGCTGCAATATATATATATATATATATATATATATATATATACCTATATATATCTATATATCTCACATGAACAGACATTTCTGCAAAGAAGACATCCAATGGCCGACAGACACATGAAAATGTACTCAACATCACTCGGCATCAGGGAAATACAAATCAAAAACCACAGTGAGATACCAACTCACACCAGCCAGGATGGCTAAAATGAACAGGTCAGGAGATGACAGATGCTGGCGAGGATGCGGAGAAAGGGGAACCCTCCTACACTGTTGGTGAGAATGCAAGCTGGTGCAACCACTCTGGGAAACACTATGGAGGTTCCTCAAAAAGTTGAAAACAGAGCTACCCTACGACCCAGCAATTGCACTACTGGGTATTTACCCTAAAGATACAAATGTAGTGATCCGAAGGGGCACATGCACCCAAATGTTTATAGCAGCCTTGTCCACAATAGCCAAACTATGGAAAAAGCCTAAATGTCCATCAACAGATGAATGGCTACAAATCTTTTTTAAAGGAATGAAAGAGACCTGGGAATGTGTCAAAACCAAATTTCTGCCTTCTTTCTAGTTTGAGCCCATAGCAAGCCTCAAATATTGCAGGGACAGCCTGAGTATTTCAAGGTGTCAACATATGACTATTGTATTTGGACACTCAAACATATGCTTTCTTTTTTGGTAAGGCTACACTCCCATTTGAGGCTTATTTTGTAATGTTTGATCTACCGCAATATAATTGAAATAGAAAAGCATCTCATTTTAGAACCACAAGCCAATACTGAAACACATCATCCTTTATACAGAAGGAGTGCATGAGCAAGAGTTCCCGCTGGTTGTAACTGCGCTCCCACCACCATCTGAAGCCTGGAGCAACATGCCCCACACCCCTGTAGGCCCAGGCAAAGACTCTGGAAAATGTAATCCATGTACACTTTCAGTTTACTGACAACAATAATTAATTAGTGTTAAAATGGGAGCAGCAAACACTCTTTGTTTGAGGCTTGTTTCTTCATTCATTTTCCGTGTCCCCCAATTAGGCAACACTTGTGGGTGGGAAGTGTGTTTGCTTTAAGGAATTAGTTAAAAATAAAAAGAATCATTTTGCATACTTCAAGGAAAAGCCATCCCCCAGGCCCCCCAAAAAATCACCTCATACATTCCCGTTGCTGTCTGCTGGAATCATAGGAAACTATGCCAATTGGCAACCACGGGTGTGCATTTTTAACTCACTGGGGAGCAAAGCAAGGAAAACATTTTTGTAAGGCTGTTTAAAAATTATTTGCAAGGGAAACAATTAAAAAAATGTGTGGCCATTTTCTCGATGTTGAAGAAATGCTATATCCAACATCCAATTCCATGGGCCAATTTTCTCCTGCAAGATTTATGAAATAAATGCCGCCAAGCAGACAGAAATCTAAATAGTAACATGTTTCACTTTAATAGAACTTTAATTTAATAAGAATAATACCCAAAATATCCAGACAGTTTTATAGCGCTTTAGTCATGGTATCCGACTTTCTCTTTGGAGCCCTCGGGATGATAAATACGCTCTTGTCCATCACCACCAGAAGCTGCCTGGTAACCAGCTGTCAGGATGGCCCTGCCTGGGCCTTCGATCTTCCAAAATTAGTTGGGAATTCCATTTCTCAACAAGCCACACATATGCCACATCTCTGGGCGGATACTATGGTTTCTACTCAGAAACCCTCACTTCTTGTTTGGTAAATCTCAAGTTCATGAATAATCCCCTGTCTATACATACTGACAGGACACAGCTCATTTTCAAAGTCAAATAGCAATGTTGTGGAAAAGTTTTATTTTTATTGTTCTTTGGGATAGAGTATCTAAACACAGCAGAGACCCGTTGTAAGATCACAAGGTGGGGGGTCCAGATGGACATCGACACCAGTTCCTCCTATCAGAAAGCAGAGCATTCTTATGAAAACTCCCATAAGACAAAATGGCACGAAGAAGCAACTGCCAGTTCATAGAAGTGAAAGTCCTCTTTAGGTTTCTTTCCGTTAGTGCATACAGGAACTGATGTAGGTCTTTCCTAAAAGCTGAGTGGCATCAAGCAACTTTTCGGAGAGCAGAGAAACCTATATTCTGATGTGATGCTGTCTCTAATTTCGTTCTATACATGTGTATTTGCACAGTAACTAGCATTTGACTCACAGTGCATGCAGCTGGGTGTGAGAAGGATCCTTTTCACAAAGGAATTCCACAGCAGTTCGTAGTCAGGTCTGAGGAAGTGTATGTGTTGAGCTGTTGTAACTCTGCATTGATCCATACGTGGGTTTCGTCTACTTCAGGACTGGCATGCCTATGGGACACAGGCTGTTTCTTCCTCCGCACAAGGCATCAGGGACAACCAATCAGTCGACACCATTTTCTGTTGAGACCAAATACAACCTCAAGAATCTTTCTCGAAACAGTGCTCCAGAGAGCAAGCCCCAGTCCATTAAATGAGCTCAGCATTAAAAACTACTTGCCAATCTCTGGTTTGTAGGTTTTGAGTGTTTAAACAAAACAAGCTACCCCCCTAAGAAAAACTGGCATTTGGGGAGAGAACGTTGTGTGATCTATTATTATGTAAAAGGTAAACAGTGATTAGGGCTGCTGCAAATCCGCTGGGTCTGTGTGTTTCCACTGTGCCTGATCTGAGCTGTCAGTGTTACTTATGCCATCCTGGAAAGTGTGTCTGCCTATTTTCGTGTGGCCGAGTCCCTTGAATTCATGGATATGTGTCTGCCTATTTTCGTGTGGCCGAGTCCCTTGAACTCATGGATATCGGGCTTCATCCCTAGATCCAGTCCTACGATGGGAATTTTGTTGATGCTAAATAGATGCTCATTGGCTTGAATTGAAAGCATTTAGATGATTTATCCAACTATAATACGGCGTTTCTGGAAGGGAAGCTAAATGCTTTCGGGAGTCCAGGAAACACTTAGTGTCATGGGACGGAACCAGGGCTTCAAAATGCAAGAGGAAGGGGTAGGCTTCCACGCATTTTAACTGCAATTAGAACGAAGAACCAGTGTTTCAAAGTGCAGCTGCTAATTCAAGGTTTATCCAAACCAGGGGAATGCTTTGGTCAGCAAAACTGGACAAGAAAACCTCCTGAGAACAAGCTGTCTCATAAGATTTCCGTTACCTGCTGCTTCCAGTCGGACTGAAAATACCTCCGGGGCAGCCTTTCCAATGGTGGTTTTGGCACTTCTTCCCCCAGATGGGGCCCACAAGTGCAGGAGTGCACAGAAATCAAATGTCCTGGGAGGAGAGTTGATTAAATGTTTTCAAACCTCAAAAAAGAAAAAAAAAAGAAAGAAAGAAAAAAAAAATCAGTTCAGGTAGAGTTCAAGCTTTGGGGTCAAGCTTCAGGGACCCCTGGGACTCTTTTGTAGTGAGGCCATTAACTTACTCCTTGAAATCGTACCCCAGAGAGCTTATCAAGAGCAACAGTCTTAGTTCACAGCACTGCCCCTTCTTTGTTTTGTGTGGTCTGTTTGTCACAGAGTGAACCCAGAATCATGCTGTATTCTGTCTGCAAAAGGAAAATGTGAGCCAAGTCACATAAGAATTTCACATTCATCCAGAGTCAGATGCCTTCTTTATTTTCCACACTTCCTTCTACTTTCCTCTTGAAATCAGAACTTCAAATGGCTGACCCTTGCACAGATCTGTTTTTCCTGCCGAGATAGTATCATTTCAAGCTGCGTTTTCACATGAAAACCCTTCAAGGCCCTTGATGACACCCCCCCCACACACAAAGATGCTGACAGATGAAGCTGGAAAAAACAATCCAGTGTGTGTTTGAAAACGAAGAAGTTCCAAGATTTTTACCTAGTTTTGAGCACTTTCCAGATGTTATCCAGTGTGGTTGACTTGAGGGATGGATTGCTATTTTTCCAAATAGGAAATCAGGCTTCCTTTTCACTTAAGTGCACGAATAATTCATGAAATCTCTGCTGGGACTTTTTAACTCCCTTGTCACCGACCGCTTCTCCCTTTGGCCTCCCCATCCCTTCCCTCTCTGTGGTACTGTCTGCTTTTGGCCCTCCAGGATTGAGCCATGGATTTTGGTTATTCCTTACAAAAGAAGGCTAACAACTTTACTGCCTAAGATGATTATAACATGATGACAACTGAAAAAACCAGGGAGGGCCCAGAGGAAGCTGCTGCGCCTTTGTCTCTGTGCGGACAGGAAGAGCCACGCCCTTCAGAGCTGGAGGAGAGCACCCTCTGGGATGGGAGAGGGCCCCAGAACAAAGACCCTTGACTTCAACCTCTGGTGTGCTGTGTACCAGCTGACCCATTTATCAAATGCGTATGGGGAGCTGATTAAGTGTATGTTGAGAGGAATGTTGATTCCTCTCACACATCAAATAAAATCCCTGGTAATGAATAAAGGAAAAATAAGAAGAGTAGAGAGGCTGGGTCAATGTCAGAAAATGTATCTTCCTCTTGCTTTACAGGGACTAACTTAGTCAAACTGGAAAGCAGACATCAATTCTTAGAATCAGAGCTCCAGGCTCCCTTGTCCTAAGCAATCTGTGTGAGTACACAAAAGGAGTGGGCTCTGTCCTTAAGCTGGGGTTAAATAGACTAATAGATGAAGAGGGAATGACTCACTCATTTTTACAATTTTGAATCTCTCTCTCTATATATACATATATAAAAGCACAAGTATATATAACACACACATATATGCATGTGTATTGTATGTATGTGTGTCATTTTTTCTATCTGAAGACCAGATAGTAGGACTCCAGCAAGAACGGGAAAGTACCGTGTAGTGGTATGACTTTATTTTAAAATGTTCTGTTAGAGCAAGCTCATTGCCTAAAATGTTCTGTAGAGCAAACTTGTTGCTTATAATGCTGTGTCCTGAGAGCATCGGTGGAATGGGAAGGAACTCGGTGTTAAGTCCCAACTCCTTCCCTTACATTCCAACTACATTAGAGCTCTGCTTTCTGTGTTAGATTACTTTAGACTGTGTGGCTGCAACCTAAACCTGCATTCTGAAGGAGGGCACAATGGACGAGGGAAGAGATGGGGTCGGAATTTTAGAAATGTTGACATTTACCTTTCCATGTATGGCCATCACAGCAAACCACATGAAGAAAGAACCCAAGTCTGCGGTTTCATTCTGTGGCTGGTCGGCACAATGTAGCTACTGTGTACCACGTACCGTGTAGGATCAGACATGTTCTAACATGAAGGGAGACAGAAGTGTTCCCAGAGCCTCCCAGAATCTGTGGAAGGAGACTTACAATGAGAGACAGAAAATTAAGCCCAAGAATGTCCAAGAAGTTGGCAATAAGACTTTCCATGATACTAGGTCTCTTGTATTTTCGCCATCCTCGTATATACAGGAATCTCGGGGATTTCAAAGAAGGGCATGTTTTTACTAAGAGGAAACAAATAGAAACACAAGTATATTCCCAGACTCTCCAGGGAGTACATTAACGTCTGTTTTGAGAAAGCACCTTCTTAGGTTCTTCTGTCATGGGGTCTCTCCATCCCCTGTGTCAGAACGTCACCATTTAAGTAAAGGAAAACTTCAGCTGAGGGAAAACAGAAGCACAACGTTTTGGAACGGGATTGGCGCACCCTCTCTGTGAAGCCCCGGGTGGCCTATATTATCAGCTTTGCAGTCTCTGTCATAATTACTCCCCTCCGCCCTTGAGAAAGCAGCTGCAGAAGCACCTAAACAAAGGGTGAGTGTGTGTGTGTGTGTGTGTGTGTGTGCCAATAAGACTTTATAGATCAAAACAGGTGTGGCCTGAACTTGGCCCACCAGCCATGGTTTGCTGCTCCCTGTTTTAGAAGATTCAATTTCTGTTTGTTTATTTGATTTGTGGTTTTTAACGTAGAAGAGTAACGGTGACAAGTCGCGGGTCCCAGGGGTGCCCATGTAGCACCCAGATATAAGGATATCCATACTTAGAGGAATATTCCTAGCAGGTGCGCCAGCTTGGCCAGATATCCTGCCAAGAGACTCCAACTCACTGTTTCTTCACTCGGCTTCATAACGTGAGTTCCGTTTTCCAGACCTGACCTCTGAAACAAGGGGCAAAAGTCCAAACATTTTTCATCTGAAGACTCACACCTGATCCAGTGGCCTCAATGGAAATTTTAATTTTAACAGCTCACATTAGAAAGAAAACCTCCTTTTCCCTTAATATTAATCAGTAAGGATAGAGGACTCTGTCACACTTTCAGAACTACCCAATCCGTGATGGTCCAAGTCCTGTCGCTGCCCTTCTAGGACCCAGAACCATTGTCCCCACCACGAAGGGAAGTGACAGGAGGTCACTGAGAGTTCACCCCCCCCACCTTACACTAGAACACACACAGAAACTATCTGATTGCACGAGTCACTTTCATTAGGTTAGCATGTGCTCATTTAGCCAAACAGGTGAAACTGATTTATGCCAGGCTTCAAGGGCCAGGGGCTGCCCAAGCAGAGTGGGCTTTGTGTGAGAAAGCTGGGATTCTTCTGGTTTGAAATCTGTGAGAAATTCAATTTGAGTGCACACCCTTTTCACCTCTGAGGCAAGCCTGAGGCCACCTGAATCAAAACCAGATGGTTCCTCCGGCCTAAAGACAACAAATAGCGGTTCGAAATCCTGTCGGCAGAGGACCACCAGAGCAAGAGCTCGTTTTGAGAACTCTGCCCTGATGCATATTAATGCTCCCCAGACCTGGAGCAGAGCCTCGGCCTTTTTTCTACCCCCAATGCCCAAGAACATCACATCATTGTAAACTGGTTATTTGAGCCCGTTTAAGTGAAACCCAGTGCTCCCTGCCCCTCAGGCTCCCCCTTCCTTTGCAACGTGCCCCTAGCAGGGGCTGGTTTGTTTTGGCAAGGCGAGCAGGTGCCCTCCCAGCGCTGAGATCTGAGCTCCGTCAGGAGTGTCAGTGGTGACCTGAAGTCTTGGGTGGCCGCCTTCACGCTCTCACTTCCCCCTGTCAGCTGATACATCTACCACCCACATACTGGAAGGTTCCGGCAAGCTCAGAGATTCCTGAAGGCGGGAGCACTGACCTCCTCTGCTCTCCAGCCCCCTACGGCCGGGCCCTCTGGAAGAGCCAAGCCACGCTTGGAAATCCTGGGCTCTGCTTTTTCATAAACAATGGGAGAGGTGAGCATTTAAACATGTGGTCTGTGAAACATTAGCTTCCAACTGATAATTGAAATAGGGCCTTGTAAACAAATGATGCCTTAGATGTCTAGAAGTCTCTTCTAAATTGCCTTTGAAAAGACAAGCGGGATCAATGGGTTATTTTTCAGAGACTGGGTTTGTCTAGGGACTCTGAGCACATGGGCATCACCAAAATGGGCTTTTCCCCCTCCATACTGTATCATTAAGTTAGCCCATGCAGCCTCCCGGAGGCCAGGCAATCCCCCAACCCGGCCACGGAAGTTGTCAAGCTGTCATGCCCACGGCCATGAAAACCAAGCCTGAGAAGGCCCACAGCAGTGTGCTGGGCTTGGTTTCCTCTTCTCTCCTTAGACACAAGACACCCATTCACATTAGGGAATAAAATCCCCCTAATTGATTTACATTGATTCCCATTGCATTGCCCAAGCTCTGACCTTAGTCCCACCTCTGGAAGTCATCACGAAATTCCTGCAGACTCGCACAGCAAGAAGGGGGCCTGTATGCTCTGTGTGGGGGAGGTGCTGTTCCCCTTGTAGCCCAAACATCCTGCCATGGGCCTAGCCATCTGCTGTCCACTCCCTACAGGAGGGAAGACACAGGTTGGAGTGAGACTGTATGTTCTCTTTGTCCCATTCACCACATTGTGAGACATGAGTAAGGGAAAGAAGCAGAGTGCACAGGTGCTGAGGGGGCCAGTGCAACCAGAACGTGACAGGGGGAGTCATGCACTTGATGACCTTCCCCTAGGCAAGTTTTCAGGTGGGGGTGCCCAGTGCTAGCGGCTTCATAGCATTGAGGTTGGAATAAGCTAGGGTCATTTTCCCCCAGAATCTTGCTGATTCTTTCCACTGCACAGAGCATTTAAAATCATTCCAGGAACTAGGGGCAGAGCAACCCCATTCCATGCAGAATGACCAATGGGAGCAGGAAGCAGGTGAAAAGGGCAAAAGGATGTCACACATAGGTAGTCTTTGGTCTGGTGAGCAGGTGATAATTCTTACTAAAGAGCATATGGGTGTCTCTGGCTCACAGATTTAGTTAGTACTTACTGCATGCTAGGCATTTTATTCTCACATTATTTTACTCAATTTTCACAACTTTCATTCTACCCACTCACACAGGAATAATAGAAGCTTAAAGAAAGTGACTTGTCTTCGCTGGGGGAGCCGATGTGTGTGGAGGATGGCGTTGCCCTGAGAGCACTAGGCATTCTCTACAGCCACATCACAAGTGGTCATCTGTAGTGGCCAGCAATGCCCTGGGCGGACACATTTGCCACCCTATTTCCCTTGTTTCCAAAGGGTTGGTGATCCAGTTGGGGTGATTTGGGGGAGGTGAGAAGGACCCAAGATACTTATCCAGGAGAAATCGAAGTATGATTCATATCGAAGACAACAGACTCCCAGAACTGAGAGCGTTGAGAACTGAGAGCCAGGAAGCAGATGTGTAAACACACACACACACACACACACATACACCCCACTTGAACAGCCTGGGGGGGATTGGTAGTGAAGGAGAGAGAATGCCTGCAGAAACAATGGTCTTTTCACTATTGACTCCCTTCTTGTCTACATCACACCTTGAAATAGTGATTGCGGGGAGGGGAAGGTGTGGGTCATGTTGAGGGTGAAGTAAGGACTCAGACGTGCTGTTGGATTTAAAGTCAAGGCTAAAGTGAGGGATGTGGTCCAGGAAGGAGCGTATGTTATGTCTTCAGTTTCCAGTGGCTCTCAAACTCTGCTTCGCAGTCCTGTGAGTGTCCCTCAGCCGCTGCGTGTTTGCCAGGAGGAAAGGGGTGCAAGGTGAGTAAGTCTGACCATACTGGGCCCGATGATGCACAGGAGTCACGAGGACCTGGTTGCAGCACTGGAAGCCCGTGTCCTGGAAAGCCCTTGGGTCTCTTCCTGAGACAGCTGGTCACAGTGTGAGGTAAGCCCAAACCCAAAAGGATCCTAGCTCAAAGGACGGAACCCCACCCCTAGAGTAGGTGCCAAAAAGCTCTGTTTAACTTGTTTCTTAAGTCTCAAGGCATGTAAAGAACTAAAATATAAGGCAAGTTGAGGAGTAGAAGGTAAGATAGAGCCAGTGGTTCTGACCTCTGGCTGCTCCCTTGAGCAGTTGAGGAATATGTGAAAGAATGCTAAGGCCCAGGCCCAGGTCACACAAATCAGGATCTGTCGCCCTGCAGCCCAGGCATCGGGAATTGTTAAAGACGTACCCCACAATGACCTCACCGTGCTGCCAGGTGGAGACCCAGGGACAGCATGGAGATTGGGGTGGTCTTAATGAACTGTGCTGCAGGCAGAAGGAGCCCTTCAAATCTGAGCATTAGGTTGCTGAGGAGGCTTGCTTCGTAGCGTGTGTCAGAACTTACTCAGAAATTCTGCGAAACCAGGACAGACCTGCTGAGTACGTGTGTGTGTGTAACTATTCCCCAAACAATACTTACATACATATATACATATATATGTATGCATGTTTATTTTGATGGAGATATTTGGCACTTTTTATTGGGTGTGTATATATACATTATAGTATATAGCATGTAGTATATAATATATAGTATTTTTATTGTGTAGATACACACTATGGTATATATAGTTTTGTTTGAAGGATATTTAGTTCTCTTTGTTGACTAAAATGAAAAGAAATTTCCCTGTCTGTAGGTGGAACGCACGAGCAGACTTGGGTAGCCACCTAACTTAAGCTACAGAGGGCCCTAGTGAGCCTATAGCAAGTGGCCAACACAAGATTTCTCAGGAGATCTGTTATTTTTTACTTTTGGATGCTGAGAAACAAACTGAGGGTTTTGGGGGGGAGTGGGGTGGTGGGTTGGGTAATCCTGGGGTGGGTATTAAGGAGGGTTCATATTGCATGGAGCACTGGGTGTGGTGCATAAACAATGAATCTTGGAACACTGAAAAAATAAAAAAAAATGCTATCTCAAAAAAAAAAAAAAAAGAAAAGAAAAGGAAGAAAGGGGGGATGGAGGGAGAAAGAATCCTCTTCTAGAAATTTAAACAAGACATATCTGGAAAACTGCAGGTTTTGTTGGTGTCCTTCCTCCTGAATGCCTTCCTCCCTGAAGCAAATGTGAAGTCACCACAGTCTAGAAAGGTGTGAAGAACCTGCTTGGAGTCCTGCATTCAGCCCAGCAGGATTTGGAATGGCTGGGAGCAAGCAAAGAAGCAGGTCCATGTCTGCCCCTTGGGGCCACAAGCGATCGGAGGGGAGGCAGGTCTGACCCTGACCTGATGGCTAAGAAGCTAAATTTGTCTTGACATTATTGGAGACTTAGGGATCAAGTGTTGCTTGGAGAGGTAACATCTGTCGGAAAGGGTTCTATGTTCACTTTCTAAAAAAGATCTGCAAAGGCAGGATTACATTTGCCATACTCTGTGGTGGTGGAGTCCCAGGTAGGACTGGTGATCTGTGCTTTCATCACCCCATCATGAAGCATTTCCATTGCATTTTATGTTTGCAGTGCATTTCACATTGTATTAATTTTCCCGATGGTTTACTATTTAAAGAATTTTGCTGGGTACAATTACAAACTTCATTTAACCAAGCAGTCTCATATAAACTATCCACTGGCAGAACAACAATCCACAGAGCAGGTTTGCTTCTTTGTTGCAGATAATGAACTTGAAGTCCAGGAAAGTGAAAGCTGTTTCAGCGGTGTCTGTACTTACTGTTTTCTGCAGTGGACTGTAGAAATGTTGCTCCCCGAGTTTGTACTTTCTATGTCATATTTTTACTGGCAGGGCCATTCTCTTCATCTGCCCGTGCATGGCAAGCCAGTGTCTTTTTTCTTTTGAATCTCATTAGGTCAGATTTTTATCAATACATAGCACCTTTGTGTTTTCTGATGCTACTTTGATCTTCACATGGTAATAATGAGAAGGAAAATTCTCATTTTGATATCATCCCAGAGTTTGAACATGCAGTGTATAATAAAGAGATGCTAAAGATTCCATAATATTAATATCTTCTTTTGCTCCTGAGTTTTTCAGTGAAACTATTATTGTCCCTAATGTGGGGTCACCCATCTCAAATCCTTTTTGTAAATAGGAGGGGTGTGTGTGTGTGTGTGTGTGTGTGTGTGTGTGTATTCAGTTTTCAGACTAACTTAGTTGTTTTTGTCATATCTCTACGAGGTGTGGAGTCATCTGTGTGTTCTGCAGGATGAAACTGAAACCAAGACTGGATAACCAGTCACCAACTTCATGGATGATTTTAGGGAAGCTGTGTAGTAGTGGGGAGGTTTGGGAGGGCGTCAGGGGTAGGGGGATCATCTAATAACCCGTGAACCAGGCAGGTGACCTTAGACAACTTACTTAACCTTAAACTTCCTTATTTTCACCACTAAAATTGAAGTCATGTATACCACACCTAAGGTTCTCTTATGACTACCTGAAGAGATCATAGGGATGTCCAGGTGACTCAGTTGGTTAAGTGTCTGCCTTGACTCAGGTCATGGATCCCAGGTCCTGGGGTCAAGTCCCATGTCAGGATCCCTGCTCAGTGGAGAGTCTGCTTCTCCCTCTCCCTCTGCTCCTGACCCCTCATGCTTTCTCTCATGTGCTATCTCTCTCTCTGAAATAAATAAATAAATAAATAAATAAATAAATAAATAATAAATAAATAGATTGTAATTGGAAGTGTTTTCTGAACTACAAATTGCTATATACTTGTGTGTATAATTATACATTATTACATATGTTCCTTTGCCTATGTATTATATCATACACATACCTATATAGCAGTGTATTATTAAAATCAGGACTGAAGTAATTTCATTTCAGAAAGCATAGACACATTTTCTAAGTTTAGTAAAAGCAAGCTTTTGCTCTAGACCCCTTGACACAATATAACTGATTTTAAAAATAATTTTAAAATGAGATTCTCAGTTAAGTAAGAATGGTTTCTAAAAACAAACCTCGAGTACCTCCAACAAAAGGTCATTGTAAGGAAACAGCACATTTTATGAACTTGAATAGCCTTCAGATTAACTCCTAGTCCCTCAAAGACATGTGAGATGAGATGACATTGCTGGAAAATATATTACCATCTCTTTCAAGGAATAATAGACTTTCTTTTCCTTTTCTCCTTAGCTTATGGAATTCATATTGGAGAGGTCCTCTCTTCTTTAGAAGCCAGGAAATTTAAGAAACTCTCACAAAGAAGCTCAAGGATTTGATGGGCCCAAGCCAAGCCATTCGGAACCAACGCAGTACAGGACGTGTCCTTCAGACACAGGCTTAACCAGTCCAAAACCACTCTTTTCTAGCTCTACCTGAAGTGAAGAGCATACTGCGGGCCTCCCAGAGCCTTTCTATTTTCTACAAAACTACCCCAAGAAGATGACCAGTACTGTGGACAAGATTTAAAGAAAAGGAGTGTCATCCGAGTGTTGTTTAGAATAGCAATGCTAGAAGAATGACTAAATATACTTTGTGTCTGTGTATGCACACTTGTCATTTGGCACTTTCAAAGAATGTTTATTAATACAGGAAAATATTTCATGCTATGATGTTAGATGAAAAGGGTAAAATATAAAGTCAGAAATGCAATGATCCCTATTTTATAAACATATATATGCATAGAGAAAGAAGAGTAAAAGAACACACATCCAAATCCTAACTATGACAATGTGTCTGAGAAAATTCAATCTCCCCTAATACTTTACTGTATTTTTAAATTTTAATTTATTTTATTTTTTCAGTGTTCCAAGATTCATTGTTTATGTACCACACCCAGTGCTCAATGCAAAACATGCCCTCCTTAATACCCATCACCAGGCTCACCCAACCCCCCACACCGTTCCCCTCCAAAACCCTCAGTTTGTTTCTCAGAGTCCACAGTCTCTCATGGTTCACCTCCTCCTCCGATTTCCCCCAATTCACTTTTCCTTCCCTTCCCCTAATGTTCTCCATGTTATCCTTATGCTCCACAAGTAAGTGAAGCCATTTGATAATTGACTTTCTCTGCTTGACTTATTTCACTCAGCATACTCTCCTGCAGTCCCATCCATGTTGATACAAAAGTTGGGTATTCATCTTTTTTTATCCACTTTTTACAATAATCACATATTATCATCTGAAAGTTTATTTTTATCAAGAAAGTCTTTCTCAAGGATGTGACTCAGCAATAAATCTGTGTAGAATAAGAACTTATTTTTTTCAACTTCTGGTTACCTTTATATAGCCTTTATTTTGAGAAAATGATTCAGTCCCTGGTTGTAGCTTCTACCAGACCATGCCTTGTGTCATGGTGACCATGCCAGACCACCCCAACAGGGTGACATCACGCCACATCAACAGGACTCAACACAGGGGAATAGCAAAGGGATTTGTAAAGACAAATTCACTTGTTTGCTGGTTGATCTGCTGCCTGCCAGGAACATTTTTAGACAATTTATGCTCAGGAAGTTGGTGTGATTGGCCTGGAGAGATAGATCTATGGTTACGGTTTGAGGTTCCTTTCCTTTTGAAAGCTGTGTCCAACTAAACATTTTTCAAATGTGTCAGTTCTTTTCTGGACAGATTAGCAAATCTCTCTGAAAGATGACTTTGAGTTATCAAACTTAATAGGTTATTTTTAAAAATTAGAAAATTTTAAGAAATAAAAAGTAATCTAATGAGCATGTTCTCTGTGTCAAAATATGCTAAGAATCTTGGATATGGACAGGAAGTGTACTGACTGACCTCCATCTTTGAGCAAGGCAGCAATGTTCCCTGCTGCTTGGACTGCCCAGTGTGACTACCATAAATCACTACTGTTCATTTTGTAGATGGACTGAGGCAACATTATTTGGTTCTTTCATTACACGCTTAAAACTTTATCATTATGAATTTTCTATCAGTTATAGTTGATCTTTAAGAACTGCCCCCTTCCTAATTCTTTTGGTAAACTTAAATGCACACTGACAAATAAAAATCGCTTTTCCCCTCTTTTTTTCACAAGTGCTATGACACCTATGAGGACAGCAGACCCTCACAGTCTAGTCTTCCAGCAGTTGTGAATAAATTGATTTGGTACATATTATTATTCTGAATTTATTAACACTAGATCAATCAAGATCACTCAGGAAGTAAAACATTTGTCCAAACAATATACAAAAATAGTCTACAGTTTTCCTTAATACTCCTCTATTTCTTGACACTCCCTGAGGGCCAGTCACTGATTTTGACCTTCAGAATCAATGTCCTTTATAATATTAGAGGTGGATGACAGTCCATGACAAACTCCTCCCAACTTACTACAAGTCTAGAAGCATCTAGAACAAGTTAGTATTCAGTAAACTAGCAAAGCTAACAGACAAAATCTGTGAGACAAATACTTATGACAAATACTGCATTTACCAATAAAATATAAAAAATAATTTCTGTGTATACTAAACATTTTTCATGTATGTAGAACCATTGTAACAGAGATTCTCAAGCTTTAATGAGCAGGCAAATCTGGTGGGACCTTGTTAAAATGCAAATCCTGGATCTGTAGTTCTAGCATGGTAACCGAGAGTCTACATTTTATCAAGACCCTGATGCTGCTGGTCCATGGCTCACACTTTAAAGACCTTTAGATTTGTCTTATAGAAACAGATAGAAGCATTGAAGGAAAAGCCTTACCTAACATAAATAAAGAGATCTTTTAGAGTAAGATAATACATCTCAGGAAATTCTTTGAGGTGTGGATCTTTGGGACAAAATCTTTGGAAAGCCATACAAGGTAGAGTCACTGTAATGGTCAGAAGCCACAAAGGTGGGAATTGCGGAAAGAAAGGAGGTCTTGGCTGTCTACCCCTTTCAGGTGGGGCATGCAAGCAGCTTGTCTCCAAATGCATTGGCCAAGTGATATATAAAGTATGGAAAACCACTGCAAAGTACAGTATGAATGTTGGGTGATATCACCATCATTATTTTGCACAATGAACTGGGTGCTGAGGCACAGTCTTAGAGAGTATGAAAAATAAAAGAAACACAATTTCTATTCTTGAAATCACTGGATGATATTGAAGGTAGATGAAGCACAAATATAGAGCAAATTTTCTCATCTCATCATCAGCTTCAAAAAATAAAACAGGCTATCTTCCCTCAACATGTTTTACATTTTCCATCCATCCATCCACTTATGTACACATCTGTGTGTGTGTGTGTGTGTATGTGTGTGTATACTTGTTATCTTTCATTTATATCTTTCATAAGGTTGAAATTTCTCAGTCCTTATTGCTATATGTGATTTAGGATGTTTGTATACACACACACACACACACACACACATATATGTGTGTATATATATATTTTTCTTTATCTGTATTGTGGATTGACGTTGGACAGTTGGCAGTAACATGGCACTTCACTGGTTGGTATGTGCTGACCAATCCATGCTCTTGTGGACCCACTATCAATACATACAGTGTTTTCTCAAGAGTGAAAATTATTTGTTTTTTATGTGTTTATTTGAGTCTCTGATGGGAACCACACAGATAATGGAGAATGGAATTACCTTGCTCTTGAAAGTGACCTGGTCATAGACATTCCACCTTGATCTCTATTGGGGAGAAGTCACTGGGCTTCAAAGTCTGATTTGTGATCAGTGGACTCAACTGGAATCAAAATAGATAGATCAAATGTTGAGTAGCTGTTGACTATAAGAGGAGCATATTTCTAAGTATCTAATTACTCACTTAACATTTATTCACAGCTGTTTGTTGACCACCTACTCTGAGTGAGGATCTCGGTTACAACAGAGAACTAGACACAGTATTGGCTCTGCAGCTAGGTATACCTGTATGTTCACATGTGATATCTAATAGGCATGTCTGTCCTGGTGCATATGTGTGTCTGGGTGTAATCATATAAGTGTGTGTGTGTGTGTGTGTGTGTGTGTGAACAGTGAGGGTAGCCCCAAAGTGGACAGATAAACTGACTTCTTCAAAATAATATGTCAAACAAAAGTAGAAGTAAGCACAGAGCACTGACGGGATACACAGGAGGTTCTCCTGACCCATGACGGTTAAAGGAAGGCTTTCCACTGGAGTGACACCTAAGCTGAGACCTGAAGGGTGAATAGGAATAGCCAGGCAATGTGTAGAGGAAGTGATGGTATTTTAGATAGAAGAAAGGTGGTCAAAGGCTTAAGGTGAGATTATTTTGGTATGAATGTAGCTTTTAGTGTGGGGCAGGAGGGTCTGTAAGAGTCAAGGTAGGAGAGGTAAGCAGAGAGCAGATGAAGCTATGTCTGAGTATGATATAGCAGCTCCACACCACATTTTCATTACTTACCATCTACTGGAATAATAATCTCTGGAATATTCTTTTTTTTAAGATTTTTTAATTTATTTATTTGACAGAGAGAGATCACAGTAGACAGAGAGGTAGGCAGAGAGAGAGAGGGAAGCAGGCTCTCTGCTGAGCAGAGAGCCCGATGCGGGACTCCATCCCAGGACCCTGAGATCATGACCTGAGCTGAAGGCAGCGGCTTAACCCACTGAGGCACCCAGGCGCCCCTCTCTGGAATATTCTTATGTGGTCTGTTAACTGATAAAATCTGAAAATCCTTGCACTTTGTCTCCACCTTATTTCTTCCTGCTCCATGCAATTATTTTGCAAAGCCCAAAAAGACCTAATTGTAGTGAATGTAGGAGGGAAGGGGGAAAGCTTTATGCACAAGGAGCGTTTCTACCTCCCACTTAAAAGACATTCATGTGTGAGGCATCTCAACAAGCATTTTAATAAATACCACACTCCACTCTCCATTGTTAATGCAGGAGCACTAGGGCTTATCTCCTGCAGCCAACGGTTTAGATTCCAGATGTAGGTGAGTTCACGTAAAAGGTCTGATGGGCCTGCCCAAATGGATAGCCAAAAAACATTTTCTTATGAACATGGAACACAGTGATGGGGAGACCCACAACATGATAAAAGAAGTCCAAGATAGCATCAGAAATGAGCTAATAGAGGAGGAACTAGGGCAGAGGTCATCAGCATCCCAGTTTCTGCTAAATTTAACATGACAAGCCAAGTAAGAGAAGTCATTATTGAGAAAATGTGAAAGTCCAGCCAAGAGTTTGGGTGATGGAAAATTAACTATAGTTGAGACATAAAAGTTTATAATGTAGGGATTGTAGAATGATTGGATGTCTTTCATATTCTAAGAATACAGTTCAATGGACCATCTCTTAGCATTATTCTGAAAGCTTATACTTTTGATTAAAACCATAAAATCTATCTTAGAGATCCAGGAAAAAGTGTGCATACATTAAATCCAAACATTTTACCACCTGGATGACCAGTAGTCTCATTTGCCTTCTATCTTTAATTTAATTAAAAAGGTTGTGGCCAAGCTAGAATTCTTATATGTGAATTTTGTGCAGAAAATTCAAAGATTTTAAAAGATTATTTGAGAGTTCACACATTGCATAATTTGGGGGATGCGAGATCAGACCCAAACTTAGCCACAGTGCTAGGGAAAATTGTTGATGAGTATGCCTTGGCGTTGCCTACCTGGAGGGGCTGGAGGTTGATTGGGGACAGACTCTAACCAGCCTGGGTGAAGAGTCCCATGGTCCATCATCTGGGTCATCTGGAGGAGAGTGGTGATCAATGAGAGAGGAGGTCAGCTGGACACAGGCTAGATTTGAGTCCTGGCTATGCTCCTCTCCAGATGTCACTCCATTCATTTCTACCTTGTCTGCTTCACTTACATCCACTTTCCTTACTCAGCCAGAATCTCAAGTACTCTTGTCATTACACTGGGCTAGATGATGAGAGAGAGCTGAGGTTTGGAATTACTAATGCCAAGATCTGTCACACTAGTGAGCACTGTGTACCGTGAACAAGAAACCCAAAGGAATAAAAAAGTAATAAAATAATAATTGTGGTTATGAGTTGTTTAGCAAAGCCAAATTTCCATGATATGCTAAATAATAAAAAAAATGGTTCTCAAGAAACACTTACTCCAGTAGGAAGGAATCACATAGCCTTAAATAGTTGAGTTTAGTTCAATGTTCACTTATTGAGATCCTCTTATGTTTGAGGCACTGTGAAAAACTGGAATAAAAAGATGAATCACATATGGTCATGTTGGTGACAATTCAGTCCTTCTCTACATCCAGTGTAAATGAAATTGTAACATACATAAAGTAAAAGAGAACATCAACTGCTTAAAGCTCTGGGCCAGGCACTGTGCTAGACTCTGAGGCTATAAAGCTTATTAAAACAAACTTTTTATCCTTAGGCGCTCTTAGGCTCTATGGCTATCACCTTTTTTTCTGCTGCTTTCTAAAGAACAGAAACACTCAGATCAAAAGAATCATAATTTAGTACAGAAATAAAATTCTGAAAAATGCTAAGACTGGGTCTAGCTATTTGCAAAAGTAATCAAGAGAAGAAGATGGGGTTTCTAGCAAAGGAAAAGGGGAGTCAAGGAAGAGGAAAGACTCTCAGTCATTTCTGAGTATCAAACTGTAAGGTATGACATATATACTCTGATTTGGAACAATTTCCTCTTCTGTGGCTGTTTTATTCTCAAGTATTTGAAACAGGGCTGTAAGACTTAATAAATGAAAATATAACAAATGCAGTTGATTTTCCGATAAGGTTGAATTTCAGATAAGCTATTAATTCTTTATCTGAAATTCAAATTTAACTGAGTGTCCTGAATTTTGTCTGGTAAGCTAATTAGAAGTTAGCTCTTTCTTTATAGAGGTTATGTACCCATTTCTGTTGGGATACCTATTTTTAAGCCTGAGCAAGTTGTCTGCTTGAAGTTGTCTCTGGGTACCTGAATTAACTTAGTCCTGCTATTTCAAACTTGGTTTTGTTTGTTTGTTTGTTTGTTTTTGGCCTTTCATTTAAGCCCAAAATCTTTGCCTATTTCTTTGAAGAATTTTATTAGCTCTGTTGAGTTTTAACCTCGCTAGCTTGCTTTTTAAATTTTCATTTGGCCTCTATCAGATTAATATCTCCATTCTTGTTCTTATTTTCTAAAAACCACCTGTACATGTGATCCATACCAAGGTGCTACATGGGAAATTAGTGAATTTTTATTAGATGATTACATAGTACACCTTGGAGAGTTGCTCACCATTGACCCAAATTTCTCTTCTAGACAGGGAAAGGGTGATGGGAAGAGGGTGATGGGAAGAATGAGAGTAGTTTGTCCTGCTGAGTATGTGAAGCAAGTCAGAGCAATATTTTTTATGCAGGACATTTAGTTTGAAATATGTAAACTCCTTGGTCAAAACCAGGTTAGTTAAATTCATTTATTCACAGATAACTGAATGGGAAGGCATAATCCCAGACATGGCAGTGAGAGAAAGATTGGCATCCACCATTGTGGAGTTGGCAGCCCATAGCTGTGCTTCCAACATAGTGGTGGCCAGGCATATGGCTATTTGATTTTAAATTTTAAATTAATGAAAATCACATATGGACTAGCCACATTTCAATTACCCAATAGCCACATGTGGCTAGTTGTGACGGTGTTAACACAGATGATAGAAATTTCCAAAGTGCTGAAAGTTCTAGACAGTGCTGGTTCTGTGAGGAAAACAGATATGGGATGATTAATTCCATAATCTATTATTTATAGTAATTACAATTATGTTATATGATATGAAATAGCTGCTCAAGGAGTTATACGATCATAAAACAGGGGAAAGCTTCTCTGAGGAAAGGATGTTTTGAGGTAGAATGGGAAGGATGGGTAGAAACCAAAACACAGTTAGCTAAGGGACAAAGAGACCAGCATAAGCAAAGGTCCTCAGGGGAAAGGAATAAGCAGCATTTAAAGAGTAACAGAGGGAACAAAGGAGGAAGAGGAGAGAGGCATGAGACGAACCTGTAGAAGTAGGCAGGAGCCTGGAAGACCATGAGGGTTTGTGTCTTCATTTGAAAAACCACTAAAGGAACAAAAGCTGAAGAGTGGTATGCTGAGATTCCCACTTAAAACCATTACTCTGGGGGCGCCTGGGTGGCTCAGTGGGTTAAGCCGCTGCCTTCGGCTCAGGTCATGATCTCGGGGTCCTGGGATCGAGTCCCGCATTGGGCTCTCTGCTCAGCAGGGAGCCTGCTTCCCTCTCTCTCTGCCTGCCTCTCTGTCTACTGTGATCTCTCTCTGTCAAATAAATAAATACAAAAAATTAAAAAAAAACCCATTACTCTGGATTCTAGGCAGCAAAATAACAGCTGAGAAATGAGGCATGTGCTATTGCAGTAATCCAGGAAGACAGAATATGGTGACCAGGTACATGTATTAGTTTGCTAGGGCTGCTAAACAAAGACTACAGACAGGGGTTTAAACAATAGAAATGTATTGTCTTACTGTTCTGGAGACTAGAATTCCAAGACCAAGATGCTGAAGTGTTGGTTCCTTCTGAGGGCTATGAGGGAGGGATCTGTTCAGACCTATCTCCTTGGTGTGTGGATGGCTGTGTACCTGCCTGTGGTTTAATTTCCTCTCTTATCTGACACCAGTCAGATTAGATTAGAGCCCATCCATAAGACCTCCTTTTACCTATGGACTCTATGTCCAAATGCAGTCACATTTTGAGGTATGGGGGGTTAGGGCATCAACAAGTGAATTTGAGGGAAACCGCTCAGCCTATGGCTGAAAGTTTAACCTTTCAGCTGGTGTTAGAGTTGCCTTTAGCATGAAGGTCAAGAGAGTTCATCATATGTCATTGGCCTAAACCCCTTCCCACTCAGAAACACAAAAGATATCCAGTTGGAGAAACACATAGGATAGAAAAAAATAAAACTGTCTCTACCATCCAGGCTCTCTGGCCACGATATATTTAAGAGAAGTTCAATGAAGAGAAAGGAAGATCAACAGAAGTGAATGCTCTACCAGAGGGACATGCATTTTAGTGATCCTCTTAGTTGCTATGGCTCCTGAGTGGGAAGTATTTTTGGTTTGAGATCCAGAGGGTCTTGGCCCCCAACCTTCTCCTGTGTCCCTCTGGTTTGCACTTTCTCTCTCTGGGAACAATCTCAGCAGTATTCTCCAACTTGCTGGTTGCCTCTCCGCTTAGACATCAACTCCCCTGAGAGGCACTGTAGCTTTGCAGGAGGGTTTAGTGCCCCTAAGTGACTCCATGACACCCTCTACCTGCCCAGTTAAAACTGCCTGTTCGTTCATTCTGTCTCTCCCATGGTGGTAGTTGATACTGCCCAGTTCACAGACCTCTGGGCAGAGGCTACATGAACAGGAACTCTGACATCTTCTCCATTATCAATCAGAAAATATGAGTAAAATGATCTTAAATAAATCCCTGATTATTAAGGTGTCAATGAGGTAATCTCCAAGAATAATGCCAAAAGGGAAAAATTACCTGAAAGTAAATAAAGCTTTTTCAAGAGGAAATTTTCAGGATCTCAGAAAAGTCACCAAACAAGTCTGAAATTGAAAAAAATTAAAAAGGAGTATGTGTATGTGTCTTGAACAAAACAGAGAATAAATTAAATTAAGATTAGCTAACACTTATTAAAAAATCTCTAAGAACACTACTGTGCACTGTACCTACATTACATCCTTTGATTCTAGCAGCAGCCCCTGAAGTGGGTCATTATCTCTGCTTAGCAAGCAAGGAAACTGAGTCAATAACTTGGCCATGGTCATAGTATTATGTGTCTGAACCAAGATTTAAACCAATGTTTGTTTGACTCAAACGATGTGCTTTGAAACACTATGATGCAGATAAAGGACAAGAGAAGATACAGGACTTATCTAGCAAGCTTGGCGCTTTTAAAACAAACTTGTGTGTCACTACCTGCACAGGATCAATTCTTCCTCCTACTTAAGGTTGCTGGGTACGCAGGGAAGTAGACCCTGCCTGGCACTGTTTCAGAGAACTGTGTGTTAGTCTAACCTCATTGCAAAAATATTTGTCAAAAAGAGACCCCCAAAACACAATTCCTCTTCCAGGATTTGATCATAAAAAGTAGTTGGAAACTCAGAAAGAGATTACTGAAAACACAAAAGCAGCTTCAATATGTGTTAACAATAATAAATTATTATAGAATGCTATATATTGCATCCATCCAAATAGTATTATGGGAAAACATTAGTGATGTTAGAAAAGGCTCTTATGAAGGGGGAAATTCAAAACTAAAAATTATTTATATATATAGATATAGAATACATATATATATAACATTATGCAGATTTTGTGGATTTCTTAAAATTATATATACACACACACATACTGAGAAAAAATGATTGGAAAAAGTCCATAAAACATTACTAATGGTTACTCTTGAGTTCTACTTTTTCTTGTGATTTGTACTTTTTCTTTGAAATTTTCTGTATAATGAGGATACTTGATTTTTATATTGTAAAATATTAACAAAAGAATTTTTAAAAGGTCAAATAATTTATGCTATAATGTTATAGAAATCATTCTTTTACTTCTTACTGAGTTGAAGAAATAATTTTAAAAAGGGAAAATAATAAGGAAAACAATGAAATAGGAAAAAATGTGAAGTAAATATAACAGACAAAAGTTAAATAAGTGTGAACCATAAATATGTAATAGTGAAAAACAGCAAATAGTTCATATGTCCAATGATGGAGTAATCATTATATGTTAACCATAACATATGAATCTATATATGTTTTTAAATAGCTCACAAGCTATGAGACAAATGTGACCTCCAAAGCCTAAAATATTTGCTATCTGGCCCTTCACAGAAAAAGCTGGTTCACTCTTGATATAAAATATTATGTGCACATTAAATTAATAAAGATTTTGTTATAGCAATATAAACACACATATATATAAATTATATGAAATACCACAAAATGTGGAGATACATAAAGATTACCAGAGACCAAAAACTATTACGATAGCTCTGTTTTTATTCACTCATTCACTGTCATGTATTTTTGGAGCACTCACTATGGGCCAGACCCTTTTCCTGCATATAAAAAAATCATTAAAAAATTGAGAAGAATCCCTACAACGAAGAAGCTTACACTCTAATGGGAGGAAGACAGACTGAGAATAGGAACTTATAAATTACCTTACTGAAGGTAAGCCAATGTTATCTAAAGATTGTGTGTAGAGGAAGCAAAACACATCTCGAGGTGACATTGGATCAAAACTCGGAAGGAGGTAGAAGCTTTAGTGACATGGATTGTGGGTGGAAGAGCACTCCAGGCAGAGGCCCTGAGGATGGAGTATGTCTGGGAAGTTGAGGAGAGGCAAAAAAGCCAACATGGTCCTGGTAAGATAGGTGGAAAAGGAGGTAGGTGGGAGAGGTACTTGGGTGGGGGCAGATCATATCTGGGCCTTGAAGACATTTGCAAGGACTGGGAACAAGATTTAAGCAGAGAAGTGGTCTGATATGAGTTGCATCCTGAAAAGATGGCTGTGGCCACTGTAATGGTCATAGACTATGGAGACAGTGGTGGCTTCAGGGACACCTGGCAGGAGACCAATTGTAGTGTCTAGGAAAGAAAGCAATTGGTGGCTCAAAATAGTGAGGAGTGGCCAGATCCCGGTTATATCTTGAAGGGGAGACAGAAGCATAATGACTTCTTTCAAGAGTATGTCTATCAGGAGAGGCAAGAAAAACACCTCAGTTTTTTGGCACTAGCATCTGAAAGATCAGGGTTGCCATTTAGGAAGATGGGGAAGACTCACTGTGGAGTTCAGCTTCTGATGTACTAAATGTGCTCTATCTACCAGAAATTCAGAGAGAGGTGCTAGATATAGGAGTCTGGCATTACGGAAGAGAGCTGGGCTAGAGTTAGACACTTGGGAATCACCTGCATACAGACAGAACCTCAGTCGTTAGATCACCCAGGGTGAATGTAAATATAGAAGAGGACCACAGAGAAGCCTCAGAATGCTATGCCAGCATTGAGGGTCCCAAAGGAAAGGAGAACCTGCAAAGGAGACTGAGAATCAGTGGCCAGCTAATGGAGGAGAAAAGCCTGGAGAGTCTTGGCAGTCTAAGGCAGAAAGTATGTCAAAGAGAGGGAGTAATAGGTTGGGCCATGGGAAGAATTAGTTAATAGGACCAGGAATTCTCATGTTGGAGTTAACAACATGGACATAATTGGTGAACATTAAAGGAGCATGTCCCATGGCAGCAAAAGCTCAACCAGAGAGTAAAAGAGACAATGAGGGGAGAAGTAGAAACAGCATGTGTAGGCAACATTTCTGAGAGGTTTTCTTGCAAAATGGGAGCAGAAAAATAGAACAGTATCTGGTAGAAGAAATGGAGTCCAGAGAATGTTTTTGTCGTTGCTGTTGTTAGGAGAAATAAAGGCATGTTTGTACACTGATGTGAATGATCCAGTAAAGCAGAAAAATATGATGATTCCAGAAAGAGAGGCTCGGTATTGGAGTGATTCCCCTGAGTAAGCAAGAGGAGATGGAAACTAGTGCCCAGGGGGAGAGACTGACATTAGCTAGGAGTATGGCTGGGTGTCTGCTCCTCTACAGTAACACTGAGTTTACCTGTGTGCCAGAGACTGTGTTTATTGCTGTGCATTTCTCACTTAAGCCTGGCAACAATCTGATGAGGGAAGAACTATTATTTCATTTTACAAATGTGGAAATGGTCTTTGAAAGAGTAAGCAATTTAGTAAAAGGAGCAATCATTTTTGCCCAGGTCTGACTCAATGTCCTTAATTATTGACTTATTTGTTGGTCTATTTGTTTATTTATTTTAGTTAACATACAGTGTAATATTAGTTTCAGCTGCACAATACTGGGATTCAACACTTTCATACAACACCTGGTTCTCAATATAACAAGTGCCCTCCTTCATCCCCATCAGCTATTTCACCATCCCCCTACCCCCCTCCCCTCTGGTAACTATCAGTTTGTTCTCTGTAGTTAAGAGTCTTTTGATATGTTTCCCTCTCTCCTTTTTTTTTCCCTTTGCTGAATTGTTTTGTTTCTTAAATTACACATATGAGTGAAATCATATGGTATTTGTCTTTTTCTGACTTATTTCACTTAGTATAATGCTCTCTAGCTCCATCCACATCATTGCAAATGACAAGAGTTCATTCTTTTTGATTGCTGAGTAATATTTCAGTGTATATATATATATATATATATATATATATATATATACATCTTCTTTATCCATTCATCAATTGTTGGACACTTGGGCTGTTTCTATAATTTGGCTATTGTAAATATCATTGGTATAAACATTGGGGTACAAATGTCCCTTTGAATTAGTATTTTTATATTATTTGGGTAAATACCTCATAGTGCAGTTGCTGGATCATAAGGTAGTTTTATTTGTAACTTTGAGGAACTTCCATACTGTTTTCCACAGTGGCTGCACCAGTTTGCGTTCCCACCAACAGTGCAAAAGAGTTCCCCTTTCTCCATATCCCCTGTTGTTTCTTGTGTTGTTGATTTTAGCCATTATGACAGGTGTGAGATGTTATCCCATTGTGATTTTAATTTGTATTTCTCTGATGATCAGTGATGTTGAGCATCTTTTCTTTTTTTTTTAATGTTTGTTTTTTATTTCTTTTCGGCGTAACAGAATTCATAGTTTTTGCACCACACCCAGTGCTCCATGCAATGTGTGCCCTCCATAATACCCACCACCTGGCTCCCCCAACGTCCCACCTCCTGCCCCTTCAAAACCCTCAGGTTGTTTTTCAGAGTCCATAGTCTCTCATGGTTCATCTCCCCCTACAATTTCCCTCAACTCCCTTCTCCTCTCCATCTCCCCATGTCCTCCGTGTTATATGTCATATGGTTTCACTTATTTGAGCATCTTTTCATGTATCTGTTGGCCATCTGGATATCTTCTTTGAAGAAATGTCTGTTCATGCCTTCTGCCCATTTTTAATTGGATTATTTGTTTTGGGGGTGTTGAGTTTTATAAGTTCTTTACAGATTTGGGACACTAGCTCTTTATTAGATATGTAATTGCAAATATTTTTTCTCTTTCTGTAGGTTGAATTTTAATTTTGATAGTTTTTTTGCTGTGCAGAAAACTTTTATTTTGATGACGTCCCAATAGTTCACTTTTGCTTTTATTTCCCTTGCCTCTGGAGACATGTCTAGTATGAAGTTGCTACAGCTGATGTCAAAGAGGTTATTGCCTGTGTTCTTCTCTAGGATTTTGATGGTTTCCTGTCTCACATTAAGTCTTTCATCCATTTTGAATTTATTTTTGTGTCCAGTGTAAGAAAGTGGTCCAGTTTCACTCATTTGCATGTTACTGTTCAGTTTTCCCAACACCATTTGTTGAAGAGAGTTTTTCCCATTGGATATTCTTTTCTGCTTTGTTAAAGATTAATTGACCATAGAGTTGTGGGTCCATTTCTGGATTTTCTGTTCTGTTCTATTGATCTATGTGTCTATTAAAAGTGTCAATAATTTAGCAAATGGAGCAATCATTTGTGCCCAGATCTGACTCAATGCTCTTATTTAATTCTTATTAAAAAACACTGTAAAGGGGCGCCTGGGTGGCTCAGTGGGTTAAAGCCTCTGCCTTCGGGTCAGGTCATGATCCCAGGGTTCTGGGATCGAGCCCCACATCGGGCTCTCTGCTCAGCAGGGAGCCTGCTTCTTCCTCTCTCTCTGCCTGCCTCTCTGCCTACTTGTAATCTCCGTCTGTCAAATAAATCTTAAAAAAAAAAAAAACACTGTGAAATATTTATAACATAAAAATTCACTCTTTTAGCCATTTTAAGTGTACAATCCAATGGCATTGAGTACATTCACATTATTGTTCAACAATCACCATCATTCATCTCCAGAACTTTCTCTTCCCAAACTGGAACTCTGTACTCATTAAACAATAATTCCCCAATGTAATTCTTTTAAATACCCAGGAATAGTGTTTTTATAAAAATGAAATAAACACTAAATCTAAATAGTTATTACATTAAAGAGAGGTATTTCAGACAATATTGTTAAATTATTTATTAAAATAATTTTAATGATAAACTATATACAAAGAGAACTGTCCTTAAGTCTTCACTGCTGAGCTACAATAAAGGAAATGGTTGCTAGGGAAACCAGTTGTGTTTCTTCTCACACATCTGAGCCTACCACATTTCTTCCTGGGTGCCCTGGCTTTCCAAAAAGCAAGACTCAGGAGTCCAGACAGCCATCTGAATTTGTGGGCCAGGTGAAAGTCATGCTGTGCCTGGTCTACACACAACCAACACCACAGTGTGGGGCATGGGAGTTCAGTCTCACCTCTCTGGCCACAGCTCATCCATCAAGAACTTAACAAGGATGCTGGCTTCAGAATGGTCTTGGCTTTGCCTCAGGCCTGAGCTCATCTCAGTCCCACTTGAGGAAGGTTAGTTTCTATCCCCAAGATCCCACAGCTAGTATCTTTGCTTTAAGTGTTCTAGCTGACTGAGTCTTTGGGGCCCTCCTATTAAGGGCTGGGAATTCTTGTATGGGAAATGAGGAATCCTCCCACATGGCCCCAAGTTAGCAGTAGAGCATCAGGAGTATGAAAAGTAGGGATATTTAGATGAATTCTAGCCTAAGTTCCTTCTCCATGAAAGTACTTTGAACACCACCTTCAACTCTCTAATATTGGTATTACAAAGACTTGGATAGCCAAGTAAGTTTATTTGGAGAGAAAAATCCACAAAACATACATATAATACACATTTTAGTTCCAATATATAGAACACATTTGAGGGACCCGAGTGAAGTGAAATATAAGAATACAATAACTCAAAGTGTTTTCCTACATTTCAGAAGAACATTGTGAGTATAATAGCTGCCTGTTGACCTTATGCTGTGGCTGAACTAGACAGTACATAATGAAACTTGGGACCCATCCAGAAGAAACAAAAGAAAAATCTCAGTTCACCCCAAGTATATTGGTAATCACTACTTTCTCTTCTGAAAATGCTCACATTTTAAAAATTTTTGATGAGTTTTCAGTAAGACCAGCATATAATGTTGTTTATCTCTATAAATATTTCTGCATCAAATGAAGTAACCAACAATGGGCTTAATGTATTAAGTGCTACCTCTATCAAGAATTATCTTAAGAATTTTATGTATAATTCTTGTAACAACTCTACAGAATAAGTATTACTATTACCCATTGTGCCAGTTATTAAGCTATTATAAATATCAACTATTGAAAAAATCAAGAGCTTTAAAACATTATGCTAGGTGAAAAAAGCTAGACATAAAAGACCACATATTGTATTATATCATTAATATGACATACAAACTTTCAAAATAGACAGAAAGTAGACTCATGGTTGCCAAAGACTAGGAGAAGGGTGAATGGGGACTAACTGCTTGTGGGTACAGAGTTTTTTTGAGGGAGTGATTAAAATATTTGTTGTGATGGTTACACAATTCTGTGAATGTACACAACTCTGGGAATAAAAAGCCATTGAGTTGTACACTTTAAATGGATAAATTTTATCATATGTGAGTTATGTATCAATGTAGGTGCTTAGAAATATATCAGCTATGGTTTCATGATTAGGTACAACAACATGGATAGCAATACCATATATATTTTTTGTATATTTATGCAAAATGTATGCATATATACTAATTTTTTATTCTTTTTGACTCTGCTGCCACTTATTTTTTATACAGCTTTTGATGTAAGGGAAGTTTAGTCTAGTCTTTAAGTGACAGAACACTTACATGAGATTCTTGCTGAATTTGAGGAATACTTAGCATAGCCTAGAGACAGACAACATGACTACCTCCCAAAGATAGGTGCAATGACTGTTGCTTTTCTTCATTTTGGGGAGAGGGTAAGTATATCTTTGTTCCAAAGATAGTTGATCTTAGGTGGAAACATAGAGGTGTTTTGATGTAGTGTGGAAGTTCAAATAGCAGCAGAGTGTGTCTGAATGGTAAGTGAACTATGGGGTAGGTTATATTATTGGATCTCACCACCGAGCTCTCCTCCTATCCTCTGCACTGTGATGCTGGGGCAGGGGCTCCAAAACCAGATGTCTGCTTTTCCAACTCCATGTTTGGCTCTGCCCACTGGAGCAAGAGACAGGAAAGATAGAACAGGAAGTATAATTTGCTCCTTCCTGGTGGTTTCCTGTCTGCTTACAGTTCCTTTGGGGGTCAATCCAATAACATTTCTTCAATCCAGGAGCTACTGTTTCTTCTTGAATCAGTGGATGAATCAAATTTGAAGTTTTTCTTACACTTAGATCAGCATCATTGCATCTCCTCTGAGCCACTGGCACCAGCCCAATAGTGTCCCTTCCTCAGAGGTCTGTGTCCAGGATCCCTCCTCTGAACTCAAACATACTAGCACTAGCCAAAAGCACATCCTTCTCAGAAGTCTGTTTTGACTCTATAGGACCTGTTATGGGCTAAATTGTGTCTCCTTTGAAAAATTCATATGTTGGGACGCCTGGGTGGCTCAGTTGGTTAAGCGGCTGCCTTCGGCTCAGGTCATGATCCCAGCGTCCTGGGATCGAGTCCCACATCAGGCTCCTTGCTCGGCAGGGAGTCTGCTTCTCCCTCTGCCTCTGCCTGCCATTCTGTCTGCCTGTGCTCGCTCGCTCTCCCTCTCTCTCTGACAAATAAATAAATTTTAAAAAATTTTTAAAAAAAGAAAAATTCATATGTTGAAGTCTGACCTCCTTCCAGTACTTCAGAATGTGACTTAAGTTATAAATAGGGTCATTGTGGAGGTAATTAGTTAAGATAGGGTCATTAAGATGGGTCCTAATCCAATATGACTCATGTCCTTATAAAAAGAAGAAATTTGAACACAAACATGTACATAGACAGGGCACCATGTGAAGATGAAAGGATATATTGGGGTGATGTTTCTATAAGCCAAAGAATACCAAAGATGGTCAGCAAATCACCAGAAGCTAGGGGAAAGTTCTGGAACAGAGTTTCCCTTGTAGCCTTCAGAAGGAACAAACCCTACTGACATATTGATCTTGGACTTCCAGACTCCAGAACTGAGACAAAGTAAATTTCTGTTGTTCAAGTCACCCAGTCTGTGGTGCTCTATTATGGTGGTCCTTGCAGACTAACACAGGATCTTTCTTCCCAACTTCTAAAGTTAACTATTCCCAAATTTGCCTCTTATTACCCTAATCCTGGGGGTGGTAGATGCTTCTTAAATTTACCCTCTCCACAATATCTTATTGTTCTCTTTTTATCTTGAGAGTTACATACTTTATATACCAAACGAAAGATTCTTTATTTTAAATTCCAAGGTTCAAATACCTTGTATACTTTCTACCTCCTGACTGTAACTTGGCTGGTATACCTAGTTTTCATATAAAGGAACTAAGCATAGGGAGTTAAACAACACACCTAAAGGCAAAGAGCCACTGAGTAGCAAAGCTGGGTTAGTATGGCTTTAGAAGCTCTTTCACTAAATGACCTTGTTAGATGAAAATTTAAGCCCTTAAGCCCCATGTGGCCATTGTACCAACTTTAAAGAAGCCAATAATGAAGGCTGGTTCATCTGGACTGAATGAGTCATTTGTCTACTTCTTTTTTATTTTTTTTGAAGATTTTATTTATTTATCTGACAGAGAGAGAGACAGCGAGAGAAGGAACACAAGCAGGGAGAGTGGAAGAGGGAGAAGCAGGCTTCCCTCTGGGTAGGGAGCCCAATGTGGGGCCCGATCCCAGAACCCCGGGATCACGACCTGAGCCAAACACAGATGCTTAATGACTGAGCCACCCAGGCGCCCCCATTTGTCTACTTCTGAGGGTCTGATTTATGATGGTGATCAATGTGTGATACAAAATCTTAATTCTTTGTGCCCACTCCCCAGCCACATGTCTCTGCTTCAGACCTGCTTGTCTTTGATCTTACCTTTCTTCTCCTTCCATACCCCTTACCAGTCATGAAACCATTTGTCACTTCCCAGAAAACTACATATTCCAGACTTCAGACTGCTTCTCCTTTCACATAAAGTGGATGACCAGGTGCACCACTTACACCTCTGCCCACTAAAAAGATTTCCTCTCTACTGTCTTCAGGGCCACACCTGATGTGATTGCAATGCAGCCATTATCCATTTCCAGCTCACTGCCACATACCAAGTTGGACATCTATAAAAGAATTCAGACTTTTTCTTCTTTCTTCTGCTGGTCATAGAGGATCCCCATCAGCCTTATGTAGGAGCTGAAGGGAGGATGTAGACAACTGTGGTTGATGACATGTAGGTCTGGGCTACTTGCTCATGAGCTTCTTATGCCCTCTGGTCCCAGCTTGGGCTCCAACCCAGATGTACCATCTCCATCCAATGATGGGTCTTACTTTAGAACTAGATTTCTCAAAAACTGTTTGCTGCCCATGTTTCACATGTAATAGACAAATTTTGGGGAATTACATCTAAATCCTTGTAACCACTAAAAGGCATTAGGTACACACAATAATGTGATTTGGTGGGTCTGATAAACCAAGCTAATAATGGGAAGTTGTCCTGTGGTAAGTGTTCCATCTCTTACAGAGCCTCATGACACTTCAGGAAACTTTTTTCTCAAAAAGTGTGCAACTCACTGCTATTTCAGGATTCCAGAACTGGCATTCTGGCTCCCCCACTGGGATTTCACACAAATTCACACAGCATTCAGCCCTACAGGCACCACTGACATCATAGGGTTACCATATTGCATGCTCCCAATGGCAGAACTGATTGCAGCATGACCCACTGAAGAGTCCTTTCCTGCTCCAGGCTTCACTTAAAGTTGACAGCCTTCCATGTTAGCTGATACATGGGCAAGAGCACATCCTAGGTGTGTAATGTGGCCAGCAGAACCCTAAGAGGCTGACTAGGCAAGGTGCTTCCTTGTGGCATGGATGCAAGATATAACACTTTATTTGCTACTTTGGAGGGGACATCTAAACACCATCTTGACCACTGGACCCATAAAAACCTTACTCAAATAGCATCCCTCTGAATTTTGGTATGATTTTTTCCCCACTTTTGGAAGTACCATATCTTATCAACACCTCCAAAATACTAGTCACTGTTTGCTTGTCCTGTTCAATCAGTTTGATGTCATCAATTTAATGAATTACTGTAACATATTATAAGATGTCCAGTGATCCAAACATAGAGGGCTGGATGACTAACATAGAGGGCAGGAAAGCTGGGATAGTCCTGGGAAAAAATTATAAAGAATGGTATTGTCTGTTTCACATGAATAAAAGTGCTTCTGAAACTTGTTTCTGATAGAAACAGAAAGGAGAACATCCACAAGATAGTAGAATCTGCTCTAGCAACAATAGCACATCTAGCCTCCAACATGGTATTTGCAAATGGAATTATTATTTCCTTGAACTTGGTAGTCTACACAGATGCAGAAAAGATAGGAAATTGGTACAAATTCATATGGAAAATTGCAGGGTCAGAAATGGACACCAAACCCCACTTTGAGACATTGTTCTTTCCAATATGTGAAAACTTATAGCTAGCAATTATTTGATTTAAAAAGGCATACTTATAGATAATAATGTCTTAACATATTCCTCTTTTCCATCCTTGGTTTGGGGCATTCTTTTATATCTTACTGAAAGGATTTCTTCATTGGGACTTCTTACCAGACTGGTTCCTGGAGTTTTCTCCTTGCCTTTTTAATGGGAACACTTGCCATGTACACTTCTGGTCATGAAGTTGCCGTGAAAAAAATTACATGAAAATATCATGAAGTCAAAAATAGTATGTTTACATAGAACACTTTCAATATTTTAAAAAATAGCTATTCCTAGATCTTACTCTCTCAACATGGGCTACTTGAGCCAACCCCATTCTTTCTGATAGCTCTAATCCAATAAAGTCAGGATACTGAGTTGTCATTTGATACCAATTATAACTTTAAAAAAGGAGAAAGGACACAAATTTAGATCAGCTGACTTCTGGTGTCAGGTTAGAGCCAACCCTGAGGCAGTTTGAGCCTCTACATTTGCCAAAAGGACCCATAGCCTTTATCTCCTGGCAGCCTTGATTAAATAGAGGCCATGAGGGATGTTAGAGTCGTCGTAAACTCTCATCCCCCTTTTTCTATCATGTTTCACAGACTACTTCCTGTCACCCAATTGCCTCCTTCTTTCCTTCTGCCAACGGGAAAATTATTAGGTGCCCGCACATTCAATAGATTGTTATTCATTTGCACTTGAAAATGTTCATTTACTGTAATAGGCTCATTATTCTAGGAATGTAATTGGAACCTAGACTGTTATGACCTCAGGAAATAGAACGTAACAAAGCTATGCAGAAATATTACCTTTGCCCCAAAGCAGGGCAGCCCTTTCCTTGGGGAAAATGGAGGAATTCATCATCTCACCTTCCTATTCTCTCACAAAATCACAGATGGTTGGGTCTTTGGGAAATGTAAAGGACTTCTAATCAAAAATCCTTAACTGGCCCATGGGAAAATTGAATCCTATCAACTTAAAAAAAGAGAACTTTTATGTCTTGGAGATTTTTTTCTGATGATGATTAAAATTTGGAGTAGCCAAGAACTAGGCAAGAAAGACTGTGTATACTTAGATTTGTATAGCAACATGCAACACAAAATTGGGTGGACTTATCTTGTAACCAGATATGAAGATAAGCACTGAAAGCACTTAAAAAGTGAAGAAAAACAGAGGGAGGGGTAAAAGTTAAGATCCATTTTAATGGTCCATGTAAAATGAGGGGATTTGACAAGGTGACAGCTCTCACATTTTATTTCATGATGTCTACTATGTTTTTTAAAATTATTAATAAAATGGAATTTAATATAGATATAATGCACTGTGCACCATCCAAATAGCTGATGCAGGAATCTGGTTTGATATTAATGATTTAGACTGGAAACTGTTCAACATATGGGCTTAAAATAATTAGAAATGTTATCCCCTTCAGTGTGAGCAATGCTTAGACTAATCTGAGACCTTATTTTTAAGCCTCAGAATAGCTGTATTCCAGAGACCTCATTTGAGTTTGGTTTCCCTTTTTGGAGTAAGGTTTTATGGCCTCATGTGACTGTATAAGAAGGACATCATTATATGCACACACACATACATATGAGCCATGTTTGAAATTTCTAATTTCAGCCTCTGAACAAAGAAACTATTTTGTAGTATAATAAGACATATTTACTAGTATTTAAGTGGCAGGCTTATTGTAAGTTTTACAACATTAAAAATGCAATGGTATTTTTTAGACCCAAAATAAATTATAGTGCTTAACATTTCTCAGTCGGGTTAAAAACACAGAGCCAAGACCAACAAATCCAATAGAAAAATGGGCAAAGGATAGGAACAGACAATCCACAGAAAAGAAAAAATAATTGTCTCGTATGAAAAGATGTTCACTGTACTAGGTATAAGAAAAATGCAAATTAAAATCTATTGAGATGTCACATTTTAATCAATCACACTGGCAAAAATCCAAAAATTGTTAATACTTCCCATTGGTGAAGCTGCAGGGAAACAGGCCTTCCCATTCATTGCTGATGGGAGTGTAAATTGCTACAAACTCAATGATCAGCTATTTGGCAATTACTATCAAAATTATAACTTCATATTACCCTTTAACTCATTAATTTCCCCTAATTTTATCCTACAGATATACTTGCACATGTGCAAAATGACATATTTACAAGGTTTTCCATTGCAGCATTGTTTATAATAACAAAAAATTGGAAACACCCCAAATATCCATTTACTAATGGGACTATTTACTAATGAGAATATTTAAATAAAATATGGGACATGCAGTTATTTGGGGAAAAAATGAGGAGGTTTTCTATATACTGATATAGAACAATCACCAGATAAATAATTTTGTGAAAGAACAGGTGAACCCAGCAATTGCACTACTTCATATTTACCTTAAAGATACAAATGTAGTGATCCGAAGGGGGCACGTGCACCCTGATGTTTATAGCAGCAATGTCCATAATAGCCAAACTATGGAAAGAGCCTAGATGTCCATCGACAGATGAATGGATAAGAAGATGTGGTATACACATATACAATGGAATATTATATTATGCAGCCATCAAAAAATGAAATCTTGTCATTTGCAACAACATGGATGGGACTAGAGGGTATTATGCTTACTGAAATGAGTCAATCAGAGAAAGACAATTATCATATTATCTCACTGATCTGAGGAATTTGAGAAACAAGACAGAGGATCATAGGAGAAGGGAGAGAAATATGAAACAAGACAAAACTGGAGAGGGAGACAAACCATAAGAGACACTTAATCTCAGGAAACAAACTGAGGGTTACTGGAGGGGAGAAGGGTGGGAAGGATGGGGTGGCTGGGTGATGGACATTGGGGAGGGTATATGCTATGATGAGCTCTGAGAATGTGTGTAAGACTGATGAATCACAGACCTGTACCCCTGAAACAAATAATACATTATATGTTAATTTAAAAAACAAAGAAAGAAAGAACAGGTGAAAAAGCTGAATGTATAGTATGTTCTTTTTCTGTAGGAATAGAAGGAGAAAGAAGAATATATATTTGTGTTTGTTAATATTTATAATTAAAAACTCTGGGGATGCATGGGTGGCTCAGTGGGTTAAGCTGCTGCCTTCAGCTCAGGTCATGATCCTAGGGTCCTGGGATCGAGTCCCGCATCGGGCTCCTTGCTTGGCAGGGAGCCTGCTTCTCTCTCCGCCTCTGCCTGCCACCCTGCCTGCTTGTGCGCTCTCTCAATCTCTCTCTCTGACAAATAAATACAAATAAAATCTAAAAAAAAAAAAACACCTCTGGAAAGATGCACAAGAAACAAAAGCTTTATGGGAATGGGATGGGTAGCAAAAAATCAGGAGGAAGACTTTTTACTATTTATCTTTTCATTTCTTTTATTTTCTTCCATCTTTATCAAGATATAATTTGACATATAACATTGTGTAAGTTTAAGATATACATTGAAATATGTATATATTGTAAAATGATTACCACAATAAGGTTACTTATCACATCCATCCCCTCCCACAGTTACAATTTTTTGTTGTGTATGTGGTGAGAACTTTTAAAATCTACTCTTGGCAACATTCAAGTATACAACATAGTATTGTTCATTATAGTCACTATACTATACATTACATCCCCAGAACTTACTCATCTTACAGCTGGAATTTTGTACCCTTTGAGCTCTCTTACCCGTTCTTCTACACCACACCACATCATACCACACCTCTGGCAGCCACCAATCTGTTTTTGGTTTCTAAGCATTTGGTTTTTTTTGTTTGTTTGTTTTGTTTTTTTAGATTCCACTTATGTTTGAGATCATATAGTATTTGCCTTTCTCTGTCTGGGAATAGTACACAATGCCCTCAAGGTTTATCCATATGGTCACAAATGACAGGATTTCTTTTTTTTTATGGCTGAATAATATACCGTGTGTATGTGGGTGTGTGCATTTCTTACCACATTTTCTACATTTTTTTTTACTACTTCTTACCATTCATTCGTCAATGAACACTTGGGTTGTTTCCAATCTGTGACTATTATAAATAATGCTGCAATGAGCATGTGCACACAGGTATCTCTTCAAGTTGGTGATTTCATTTCCTTCAGATATATGCCCAGAATGAGACTGTCAGATCATATGAAAATTATGTTTTCAATTTTTTGAGGAACCCCCATGGTTCCTCAAAAATTGTGTGCCATGGTGCACCCCACAGTGACTATACCAATTTACATTCCCACCAACAGTGCAACAGTAGTACAATTGCTAGATCATAGGGTAGTTCTACTGTTGATTTTGTGATAACCTTCCCTTTTCTCCACATCCTTGCCAGCATTTGTTATCACTTTGTCTTTTGGAGCATACCTATTCTAACAGGTGTGAGATTTATTTATTTGTGCCTTTGAATTGTATTTCCCTGATGATTAGTGTTGTTGAACACTTTTCTATGTAGCAGTTGGTCATTAGAATATCATCTTTGGAAAAAATGTCTATACAGGCCCTTTGCCCAGTTTTTAATTGAATTTCTTGTTTTACTGCTTTTCAGTTACATGAGTTCCTTATATTTTTTGGACATTATCCCCTTTTCAGGTATGTGGTTTGCAAATATTTTCTTCTACTCCATAGGTTGCCTTTTCATTTTGTGCAGAAGTTTTTGGTTTGATGTCATCCTTATTTAATTTTCTTTTGTTTCTAAATATTTTCATTTCTTTGATTTTGAAAACTATGTGAATTTGTTATTAATCAAAATGATTACATCAAGGAGTCACTTATTTAAAAAAATCAAAACTCTGGATACATGTTTCATTTGGTTCCATTTTTTTTTATTTTAGCAAACATGTTTTTTAAGTTTTAGTTTTAAATTCAGTGTTATATTAGTTTTAAGTGTACAATATAGGGATTCAACAATTCCATACATCATCCAGTGCTCATCACAAGTGACCTTCTTAATCCCCATCATCTATTTCACTCATCCCCCCTCCTGCTTCCCCTCTGATAACCGTCAGTTTGTTCTCGATAGTTGAGTCTTTTTCTTGATTTCTCTCTCTCTCTCTCTCTCTTTTTTCCCTTTCTTGGTTCCTCTTGTTTCCTTAATTCCACATATGAGTGAAATCATGTGCTAATTGTCTTTTTCTGACTGACTTATGTCTCTAGCTTCATCCATGTTATGGCAAATGGCAAGATTTCATTCTTTTCATGACTGAATAATTCACTGTGTGTATATATATGTATACATGCAGATGTATACATATATATGTATATATACATATATATCACATCTTCTTCATCCATTCATTAATTGATGGACATTTGGGCTGCTTCCATTATTTAGCTATTGTAAATAACATTGCTATAAATGTAGGGGTGCATGTATCCCTTTAGATTTGTGTTTTTGTATTTTGTGGGTAAATATCCAGTAGTACAATTGCTAGATCATAAGGTAGTTCTACTGTTGATTTTGTGATAACCTCCATACTGTTTTCCCAGAGTGGCTACACCAGTTTGCATTCCCACCAACAGTGCATAAGGTTCCCTTTCCTCCACATCCTTGCTAATACCTGTTGTTTCATGTGTTGTTGATTTTAGCCATTCTGACAAGTGTGAGGTGATATCTCATTGTAGTTTTGATTTGCATTTCCCTAATGGTAAGTCATAATGATTATCTTTTAATGTGTCTGTTGTCGGTCTGTATGTCTTCTGTGGAGAAATGTCTATTCAAGTCTTCTGTCCATCTTTTAACTGGATTATTTGCTTATTTTCTTTATTTGGATACTAACCCTTTAATGAATATGTGATTGGCAAATATCTCTCCCATTCTGTATGTTGCCTTTTAGTTTTGTTGACTGTTTCTTTTGCTGTGCAAAAGCTTACTATTTTGATGAAGTTCCAGTAGTTTATTTTTGTTCTTGTTTTCCTTGCTTCAGGAGACATATCTAGAAAGAAGTTGCTATAGCCAATTTAAAAGAAGTTATGGCCTGTGTTCTTTTCTAGAATTTTTATAGTTTCTTGTCTCACATTTGGGTCTTTAATCCATTTTGAATTTATTTTTGTGTGTGGTATAATGAAGTGTTCCAGCTTCTTTCTTTTGCATGTTGCTGTCCAGTTTTCCCAACACCATTTGTTGAAGAGATTATGTTTTTCCCATTTAATATTCTTTTTTACTTTGTTGAAGATTAATTGACCATGTAGTTGTGGGATTATTTCTGGGCTTTCTATTCTGTTCCATTGACCTATCTGTCTATTTTTGTGCCAGCACCATACATTTTTATTACTACAACTTTTTAATATAACCTGAGGTCTGGAATTATGATGGCTCTAGCTTTGCTTCTCTTTTTCACAATTGCCTTGGCTATTCTGGATCTTTTGTGGTTCCATACAAATTTTAGGGCTGTTTGTTTGAATTCTCTAACAAATTTTACTGGTATTTTGATAGAAATTGCATTAAATGTGAGATAACTTTGAAAATATTTATCAATATTTTTCTTCCAATCCATGAGTATGGAATATCCTATATCTCTTTGTGTCATCTTCAATTTCTTTCATCAGTGTTTTATGGTTTTCAGAGTACAGGTCTTTTGCCTCTTTGGTTAGGTTTATTCCTACATCTCTTATATCAGGTAAAACTGTAAATGGGATTGTTTTCTTAATTTCTCTTTCTGCTGTTTCATTATTGGTGTACAAAAGTGCAACAATTTCTGTATATTAATTTTGTATCCTGCAACTTTATTGAATTCATTTGTCAGTTCTAGAAGTTTTTCGGTAGAGTCATTCATTATCCACTTCTGTATATAGTATCGTGTCATCAGCAAATAGTGAGTTTTACTTCTTCCTTACTGACTTGGAAGCCTTTTATTTCTTTTTGTTGTCTGATTGCTACTGATAGGACTTCCGATACCATGTTGAATAGATGTGGTGAGAGTAGACATCCTTCTTTTTTTCCTGATCTTAGGGAAAAAGCTCTCAGTTTTTCCCCCTTGAGGATGTTAGCTGTGGGTTTTTCACAAATGGCCTTTATTATGTTGAGGTATTGTTCCCTTTAAACCTACCTTGTTGAGGGTTTTTATCATGAATGGATGTCGTTCTTTGTCAAATGCTTTTTTGCATCTATTGAAATGATCATATGATTTTTTTTCCTTTCTTTTGTTGATGTGATGTATTATGTTGATTGAGTTGCCAATATTGAACCACTCTTGCAACCCAGGAATAAACCCCACTGATCATAGTGAATAATTTGTTTAATGTATTGTTGGATTTGGTTGACTAGTAGTCTGTTGAGAGTTTTTTCATATATGTTCATCAGGACTATTGGCCTGTTCTCTTTTCCTGTGGTGTCTTTATCTGGTTTTGGTGTCAGGGTAATGCTGGCCTCATAGAATGAATTTGGAAGTTCTCCTTCCCCTTCTATTTTTTGGAAGAATTAGAGAAGAATAGATTTTAAGTCTTCTTTAAATGTTTGGTAAAACTGGCCATCCGTTCCTGGACTTTTGTTTGTTGGAAATTTTTTTTAAGATTTTTATTTATTTATTTGACAGACAGAGATCATAAGTAGGCAGAGAGGAAGTCAGAGAGAGAGGGAAGGAAGCATGCTCCCTGCTGAGCAGAGAGCCTGATGCGGGGCTCGATCCCCGGACCCTGGGATCATGACCTGAGCCGAAGGCAGAGGCTTTAACCCACTGAGCCACCCAGGTGCCCTGGGAATTTTTTTTATTATTAATTCAATTTCTTTGCTGGTTATCATCTGTTCAAATTGTCCATTTCTTCTTGTTTCAGTTTTGGTAGTTTATATGTTTCTAGGAATTTATCCATTTCTTCTTGTTTGTCCAATTTGTTGGCATATTGTTTACATAATATTCCCCTATAATTGTATCTCTGTTGTTATTTTCCCCTCTCTCATTTGTGATTTTATTTTTTGAGTACTTCCTCTTTTTTTCTTGATAAGTCTGGCTAAAGATTTACCAATTGTACTGATTTTTTAATTGATTTGAAACCAGCTCCTGGTTTCACTGATCTGTTCTATTCTTCTACTTTCTTCATCATTTCTTTCTGCTCTAATCTTTATTATTTCCTTCATTATGCTGGTTTTAGGTTTCAGTCATTATTCTTTTTCTAGCTCCCTTCAGTGTAAGGTTGTTTATTTGATATTTTTCTTGCTTCTTGAGATAGATCTGTATTGCTATAAGCTTCTTTCTTAGAACTGCTTTTGCTTCATCCCAAAAGTTTTGGGCCATTGTGTTTTCATTTTCATTTGTTTCCATGTATTTTTGTTTGTCTGTTTCCTCTTTGACTTCTTGGTTGACCATTCACTGTTTGGTAACATGTTATTTAACCTCCATGTATTTGTGGTCTTTCCAGATTTTTCCTTGTGGTTGATTTCTAATTTCATAGCATTGTGGTCAGAAAAGATGCATGGTATAATTTTGATCTTTTTTAATTTGTTGAGGCTTCTTTTGTGGCCTAATAAGTGATCTATTCTGGAGAATGTTCCATGTGCACTTCTGTTTTAGGATGGAATGTTCTGAATATATCAGTTAAATCCATCTGGCTCAGTGTGTCCTTCAAAGGCATTGTTTTCTTGTTGATTTTCTGTTAGATGATCTGTTCATTGATATAAATGGGGTATTAAAGTCCCCTACTATCATTGTACTATCACTGATTAGTTCCTTTATGTTTGTTATAAATTGTTTTATATATTTGGTTGCTTTTATGTTGGGTGCATAAATATTTATGCTTGTTATATTTTCTAGTTGAATTGTCCCCTTTATTATCATATAGTGTCTTTCTGCATTGCTTTTCATAGTCTATGTTTTAAAATCTATTTTGCCCAATGTAGGTATTGCTACTCTGGCTTTCATTTGACATCCATTTGCATGATGGATGTTTCTACATTCCCTCACTTTCAATCTGCCGGACTCTTTAGGTCTAAAATAAATCTTTTGTTCATAGCTTATAGATGGGCCTTTTTTTAAAAAAATCCTTTCTGTCACGCTATGTTTTTTGATTGGTGTGTTTAGTTCATTTACATTCAAAGTGATTATTGGTAGATATGCATTAATTGTCATTTTATTATTTGTTTTGTGGTTGTTTCTGAAGAATTCCTCTGATCCTTTCTTTTCTTTCTTTTATGGTTTGTGGTGTTGTTTAGCGATATATATGGATTATTTCTCAATATTCTTTGCATATTTATTAGTGGTTTTTGGTTTGTGGTTACTATTGGGTTTGTATATAACATCTTGTGCATATAGCAGTTTATATATTTTTTTTAAGATTTTATTTATTTATTTGACAGACAGAGATCACAAGTAGGCAGAGAGGCAGGCAGAGAGAGAGGAGGAAGCAGGCTCCCTGTGGAGCAGAGAGCCCAATGTGGGGCTCGATCCCAGGACCCTGGGATCATGACCTGAGCCGAAAGCAGAGGCTTTAACCCACTGAGCCACCCAGGCACCCCTATAGCAGTTTATATTAAGTTGATGGTTGCTTAAGTTTAAGTCTTTCTTTATTCCTTTCCTCCCCCATGTTTTAGGTATATGGTGTCATACATCAATCCTTTTGTTTTGTGAGTACCTTGGTTGATTTTTTACAGAAATATTAATTTTTACTGCTTTTGTGTCTCCTAACTTCACACTGTCACTTTTGGTCTTTCCTTTCCACTCAAAGAGTCTCCTTAACTATTTCTTGTAGAGCTGGTTTAGTGGTCATGAACTCCTTTACTTTTTGTTTGTGTGGGAAACTCTTTATCTCTCCTTGTATTCTGAATGATAGCCTTGCTGGATAGAGTATTGTTGGCTGCAGATTTTTCCCAATCAGCAGTTGAATATATGCCACTCTACGGCAAGGAAAGTTTCTGCTGAAAAATCCCCTGCTAGCCTTATGGATTTTTCTCTTGTATGTCACTGTCTTCTTTTGTTTTGCTGCTTTAAAATTTTTTCTTTATATTTTGCCAATTTAATTACAATATGTCTTGGTGTTGGCCTTCTTTTGTTGATTTTGATAGTAGTTCTGTGTGCCTCCTGGATCTGGATGTCTATTTCCTTCCTCAGACTAAGGAAGTTTTCAGCTATGATTTCTTCAAAAAATGTTCTGCCCCATTTTCTCTTCTTCTTCTGGGACTCTGATAATGTGATTGTTACTCCATTTGATAAGTCACCGAGTTCCTTAAGGCTATTTTCATAATTTTTTCTCTCTTCTGTTCAGCTTGATTACTTTCAATTACTCTGTCTTCTAGGTCAGTAATTTATTCCTCTGCTTCTTCCAGCCTGCTGTTCATTCTATCAAGTGTGTTTCACATTTTGTTTATTGAGCCCTTTATCTCTGTCATGTTATTCCTTAACTCTGTGTTAAGGGCTTTATTCAAGTCTTCCACTCTTTTCTCAGGTCCAGTGAGTATCCTTATAATCATTGCTTTTTTTTTAAAGATTTATTTATTTATTTATTTATTTATTTATTTATTTTAGAGAAAAAGCACAAGTGGGGGGAGCAGCAGAAGGAAGGAATCTCAAGCAGACTCTCTGCTGAGCATGAAGCCCAATGGAGGGCTCAATTTCATGACCCTGAGATCATGACCTGAGCCAAAAACCAAGAGTCAGACACTTAAATGACCAAACCACGTGGGCGCCCCTATGACTATTGCTTTAAATACTCTATCAGACATGTTGCTTTTATCTGTTTTCCTTAGATCTATGGCCATGGCCTTGTCTTGCTCTTCATTTGGGATATTTTCTCTGTCTTCTCATTTTGTCTAAGTCTCTGTGCCTCTTCCTCTGTGTTAGGAAAGTCTGCTATGTCTCTTGTTCTTAAGGGTAATGGCCTTAAGAAGAGGTCCTATGGTGCCCTGCTGTGTAGTGTCCCCTGTTCTCAAGGGCCTAGCACTTCTGGGAGTTTCTCCAATGTTGCTGAATGTGCTCTGCTGTTTGGTTGTGGATTCTTCAGTCCACTTGTCTGAAGAGGCTCTCCATACCTGTTGTGGGCAGTATTTGGGCCTTAGCCTGAATATGAAGAATTTTAACTAGGTGTGCTCTGATTTTCTTGTAAAATGAGACCTGTTGCCACCACCACCAGAACTGAGGCTCTCCAAACTCCCAAATTGGGAGACGCAGTTGAGTAGGGGATTGGGCTCATCTTCCAGGGAAAGAGGCCTGCTAGGCTACGACTGAGGCAAGCAATACTGGAAAGGAGAGTTCTATTAAAGCATGGATGGGGTTTGTGGGGTCCAGTGTAAGCAAACTAGGCAGTGAATGTTGATGCTGCCCTGGTTCCTGCAGGGTGCCCTTCTTTGTGACTGCAGCTCCTTCCCCACTTCAGAAGGCATGATCCATTTCTCCACCTAACTGCATCTCCCACCTTCTCTTTGATGTGGCCTCTTTTCTTCCTTTCATTGTGGAGTTTGTTCTGCAAATCTTTTGGTCAATTTGGGGGTATTCAAGATCATGTGATGGTTATCTAGTTGTATCCATGGGATGAGGCAAACCTAGTGTCCTCCTACTCCACTGCCATCTTCCAACCCTCTCATTTGGTTCAGTTTGAATTTATATTAAAATAGATTTATAATCACCTAGTAGAAAAATTAGCATGTATTTCATGGTGTTTGATTTTTTTAAATGTTCTTTAAAAATACTTTTAATTCCTTATTTAGACCTAGAGTTAACAGTGATAGATAGAATTAGCCAACATATCATAATAGCTCCAATAAGAATAACTTCATTACATAAATGTTTAAACAACATGCTAAATTTTTATCGCAACATTATTACAATAGTTTCCTAATGTGCTTCCAATTTGTCTTCCTTCAGTTCATTTTCAATCTAGTAGAACAGAATCACCATACTAAAAGCATAAATAAGACCATGTCAGTTTTCTACTCAAAACTCTCTAAAGCCTCCCTATTGCTCTTAGTAAACAAAAATCCTTGTAAAGGTCTATGATGTCTCATGAAAGTAGCTTTCCAACACTTCCTGTGTCAGATATCACTCAAATATAAATATATTCTTTGCCTGCCTTGCAATACTGGAGCAGTCTTTATAGATTTTCTCCTGGCACAATGCCCTGCTTGGTTAGCTGAAGACACTGCAGGAGAAAGGGGTTTCTCTTCTTGGTTGTGGTATTTGATCTTGCCCTCACAACTCAGCTGCCAGTGTTGTGCAGAAGATGCAGAGATGCCCATCCTCCAAGTGTTTTCCTGGTATCACTTTGTATGTCTTCTCCCCCATCTGAAATTTGTCAGTGAATTTCTCTGTGTCCTACCTTCTCAATGACATCTGAATCTGTGCTTTTGTTGGAGAAGGGGGAATATCATCTAAGTTTATCCCTTCCTTGGGTACTGTGACTCAGCCTTATAGATGGTGGCATTCCTTATATCTACTATTTACACATCCTTTAGGGTTCTTTCTAAATCTTAGCACCTTTCACTAGTTAATGATTTTTAAATTTCTCTGTGTTAAAAAATCAGTTAAATTTCTATACATTAACAATGAACATTCTGGAAAGGAAATCAAGAAAACATTCCCACTTATAATAACATCAAAAAATAAAATACTTAATAAGTTTAACATTAGAAATTAAAGATTGGTACACTGAAAGATGCAAACATCACTGAAATAAATTAGAGAAGAGCAAAATAAATGAAAAGACATCCTGTGTTCATGGACTGGAAAACTTAATATGTTGACATTAGACTTAAGACTTAAATTGTTAAAATGCCCTTTAAATAAAAGCAATTTACAGGTTCACTGCAATTACTATAAAATGCCAATGGTGTTTTTTTGCAGAAATAGAAAAAAAATCCTAAAATTGATATGGAAGCTCAAGGGACCCCAAAAAGCCAAAATAATACTGAAAAAGAACAAAGTTGGAGGCATCACACTTATTGATTTCAGTACATATTACAAAGCCACAATAATCAAAGCAGTGTGGTAATGGTATGAAGACAGACATATAGACCAAAGGTATAGCATAGAGAGAACCCGTAAGTAAACCTTTCCATATATGGTCAAAGGACCTTCAACAAGAGTGTCAAGACAATGTAATGGGAAAACAAATAGTGTTAGGAAAATCATTTTAACAAATGGTGTGATGAAAATCAGATATCCACATGCAAAAGAATGAAGAAATGAGTGCTGCTTCTCAAATGCAACAGGCCCCTAGGTAGTAGGATAGGCAATCTTCCAGTTGACAAGAGCCATTACCAATATTACTTAGGCAAAATTATTTAACAATTTTGGAATCTTCCTCATTCAGGTTGGGCTTTGACAGCTATCAAAAGAGAATGTCGATGTTTTGTGGGAATTCTGATGTGAAGTGCTCACTCTTTGTCCCCATCTGTTTAAGTTCTTCAGTGAAACCCCAACACAAAAAGAAATGACGGGGTCTGCTTTTTCCATGGGTGATCTCTATTGGCAAATATTAATTTAATGATCTGTTCTAGAACATTGCTGGGGATTGATTTCAAGCTTACAGGTTTGTAATTTCCAAAATTCAGCCATTATACATAAGTAAACAAATAGGACCTGTGCCCTCTCCTTTCCCCTGGTAACACTGTTATGATTCTCCATGAGTTAACATAACAAATGACTCTGAAATCATATTTCCAAGTTTTTAAAATAAATAACTTGGATGTTCATCCATTCTTAATTTAATAGCTGGCTAAATTTTCTGAAATAAAAATTCTAATATGTAATATCCCATATAAAATACTACAACATCTGTAATCCTCAAGTACTTATAGTTTAGAAAACATTAGGTTATTTTCCTTATGCATTCCAAGTAATCATAAACTCCAATAATCAACTCCAAAATACTAATTTGCTTAAAATCCATAGTGAGCTGACTTATTCTTGGGCAATCTAGAATTTTTTGTGCTCTTTCTCTAATATATGTGTGCCCTGGTGAATATTCACATTTTTCTATGAAACAGAAAGGTGAAAATAAGACTAAAATCAGCCAGTGCTACCTGGCCCTTCCTGACCACTGTCTGCCCTGTGCAGGTAAGTTTTCTGAGATCCTATGTTGATACATACCTGCCATATAAGAAAATTCAACCATCAGGTCCCAAGCCAAAGATGTATTAATATAAGTTATATTAGCAGTTATGACACATCATCTTTTCTTTTCCAAATTTCCCCCTTTTGTGCTTTCAAAAGTTGGCTTTGTGCCTTTGCATAACATGTCAGGGCCAAGAAGTTGCTCTGAGCTCATCTGATCTGGAAAGATAAGATAACCTGTCAGATTTGGATTTTGCTGCCTTTATAAAATGTATGTATAAGAATGAGTGGCACCGGTGAGAGTTTAAAAAAAAAAAGTGAAAGACTCTGAAGGGTGAAAAGTTGAACATGTCAAGTGGCAGGGTTTAAAGAGCTCATGCCTGGCATTTGGCTCTTACCCAGTTCTGGGAGCTCACACTGAAGAATCCGTGGATTCAGTGGTGGTAATACAACAATGCCCTTCATTTCAAGAGGCTCTTAGTTGTGAAAGAGAAGGAGCTTGGGGTAGTTCCTCAGAAAGAGCATATTTCTTCAAGCAGTATGTCAGAAGATAAGGGAGAGGAGGTAGAAGGGGTGAGGACAGAGAGGAAAAGGGGGTATAGTGGAAGAAGGAAGGAAGGAAGAAAATGAAGTGAGTAGTAGACTAAGCCTTTTTATTTTGTTTTGTTTGTTGTGTCAAGGGAAGTTCAAATATGGGCAAATACAAAATATTTTTAAAAGGTACTGCTACATTTGGAGACTTGGTGAAGGACACTATTTTATAGCAGGAATTTTAGTTCTCCTATCATAAATCCAAAAGAATCAAGGTCTTGTATTTATTTGGCCTTGGCTGGTCTGTGATTGCAGAAGAGTTGTGATATAACAAACAGAGAAAACACATATACCCTGAAGTGGTAAGAGCATTGAGTTCACAAAGAAACACTTTATAATGATTGAGTTTGCAATCCCTAATAGTTATGAATATGCACTGTATAGCAAAGCACTGACATTCACAGAGTAAAACCCATAGGAAATGCTAGAGAAATACACAGAACTCACTGATAGTAGAAGGTTCCATTCATTTTAGATCAAAAAGACAAATGCACATACACACACACAAGATCTAAACAACAATGAAGTAATTACAATGTATCAAACTCTATAACCTAAAATCAGAAAATAGCTTTTTTTCCAAATGGCTTAGTAATAGTCATAAAAATTTAGTCAGCCAGAAAGAAGACTCCAATACATATTTCTAAATTAAAATGTAAATATAACACTTTCTGATCATAATACAATAAAATGAGAAATTCATAATAGAAGTAGAAACTAGAAAACAAATAAACCTACTATCTATAAGTATTTATACTTATACTTTCCAATTAAGTATAATTGGAATATACTTATTCCAATTATATTGGAATATTGGACTGAAGAATATTGGACTCAAGAAGAAAATTGGACTGAAGAATATTTCTTCAGTCACTGAAAAATAAAAATAGCAAAATATTTATAAGGCACCATGTATCAGTCCTATGAGGCACAATGAAAGCAGTGCCCAGAGGAAAATAGTAGCTTTAGATACTTATATTAATAAACAGAGAATATGGAAGATAATCAAATTCAAAATACAGAGTAAGAACGTGGAAACAACAACAGAGTGTGTTTAAGGAAAGCAGAAAGATGGAATTTGTACAAATAAAAATAAAGGATAAATTAAAAACTAGAAAGCAGTAATGCCAATAATTGACCCATGTGTTGGTCTGGTAAAACTCAAATCAAAATACATTTGAGGGGAGAAATACAAATATGAAAAATTGGAAATGCAAGTGCAAATACAGAATAATTTTTTTAAAAAGTTAAGTAACCTCTGCACTCAATGTGGGGCTTACACTCATGACCCTGAGAACAAGAGTTGGACACTTGACTAACTAACTCATCCAGGCGCCCCAAATTTTTTAAATTATAGGAAGCTGATTTTAAAACTTCATAAAAATAAATGTGTATTAATTATCGAAAAAAACCCAAAACTGAAAAATCTACTCCTATCAGTTAACATAGAAGACATAAAATTAATGCACATCTGTACTCTAAAATGCACCAAATCTGAGCAGTTTCACATATTTCTACCAAATCTATATAATCTGTTTTTAGAGCATTCATATTCTTTTTATACAAGTAGCATAACATTGATAGGGAATCTTCCCAAACATTATCACATAACAGAAAACTACAGACTTGTTTCACATGAGTACCAATGGAGAAACAAGACACAAAGCTGTACAAACAGGGCAAATGGCCTTGCTGAACCAGTGTGTCCTGGAGACACTGAGATAGCATCTGCAGTGAATGTGTGGTCCTTTGTTGTCCATCACACTCTACAGTACTGCCTGGGTCTCTGGCAGAGCCAGAGGTGACCCTCCAGGGCAGGGATCCTGACTCCTGGGCTGAGGGGCTTATATGCCACATTACTAAATAAGCATCCTTCCCTTGCCTGGTGTGATTGGGACCAAGATGCAATATCAGTATGGTGCAGTGGAACCTTGGCTTCAGTTCTAGCCTGTCAAGTTCATGAACTGGAAAGGGGAAACATTAGACCCTCCTCTGGTGAGAAAGGAATTGGAGTTCAAACCTTGCAGCTAGAACTCTATGAAGGAACAAGGTAGCAGCAAGTTATGGCATATCAGCATTCAGATTGGGGGAAATGCCAGCCCCTATGATCAGGAGGCAAGGTATGGGCCTTGCAGTTGACCAGAATTCATGCCTTATACACTGTACTGTACCTATTTTCCAGGCAGCTTGAAAGAGAAGCTTCTTTTTTTTTTTTAAGGCCAGGTTTATAGAGATCAATCTTGTAAAAATTAATTCTTACTTCTCAAATAGTAAATAGAATCCAAAAAAATACTGAAAGAATAATGGGCCACAACCAATTAGGTTTACCCCAAGAATTTAAGGATGGTTCAATAGTAGGAAATCTATTAATATTATTCACCACATAAAATGTCAAAAGAAAAAAAAATTATATGGTCTCCATAGAAAATTTAAAATTTGGTAAAATCCTAAACCCATTCTTGATATTAAAAACAATAATTTAGGGGTTGTGTGGGTGGCTCAGTCAGTTGAGCATCCAACTCTTGGTTTCCACTCAGGTCATTGTCTCAGGGAGATGAGAGCAAACCCTGCCTCAGGGTACATACTCAGTAGGGAGTCTGCTTGAGATTTCCCTTCTCCCTCTCCCTCTGTCTCTCCCCCTACTCATTTTCTCTCTCCCTCTCAAATAAATAAATCTTTAAAAAATAATAATTTAGGAGGAGATGAATTCTTTGATAAGGATATTCCTTTGTAAGAAGATGCAGAAACAATAGATGTCCTTTATCATCATTATTATTTAGAATTGTTCCATAGACATTGGAAATTCAATTAGATAAGAAAAAGAAATAAAGACATAAAAATTGGAAAATGGAAAGTATAATTATTATTTGCAGATGATATTGTTACTTTACTAGGAAACCTAACAGAGTTAATCTAAAATTATTATAAACAATAATAAAATTCAACAAAGTGGCTGAGTAGAAAATTTCTATAATAAGCAGGTTTTAAAAATATGATGAAAGAAAAGACCTCGTTTGTGAAGGTAATAAAACATATCAAAAATATAATGAATAAGAAACTTGCAGGACCTAAATGCTGCTGAAGGACAGAATAAAGACGTGAACAAATAAAAAGGCATTTTCCCTAAATTAATCTATAAATTTAACATTGTCTCAATAAAAATACCAAGAGGATACTTTGTACTAAATAAATTAATTTTTTAAATTAAGTGAAAAGCATAGCCAAGAGTTTATAAGCAAGAATTACCACAACTAGGGGTGCCTGGATGGCTCAGTCGGTTGAGCATCTGCCTTGGGCTCAGGTCATGATCCTGGGGGTCCTGGGATCAAGCCCTGCATTGGGCTCCCTGCTTGGCAGGGAGCCTGCTACTCCCTGTCCTTGCTTGTGTTCTCCCTGCCCCTGCTTATGTTCTCTCTCTCTGTCAAATAAATAAATAAAATCTTTTTAAAAAATTAAAAAAAAGAATTATCATGACTTGACATTGAAACATATTAATTATAATATGGCACATAAATATATAGATTAATAAAACAATAGAATATCCAAAAATAAAGCAAAAAAAATTACAGAAATATAGTGTTTGGAAAATGTAGCACTTAGAATCAGTGGAGAAAAGATGGATTATTCATTAAAAAGAACAATAGACAATTATTTGTTAAAACTATAAGGTTAAATAACTATCTTATATGTCATAGCAAAATTATTTTAGGCAAATTATAGGTTTAAATATGAAAAAATCATGTCAAAAATACTAGAAAAATGTAGAAGATAAATTTTTTTTAAAAAATCTCAGAATAAGAAACTCTATTTAAATACCCCACAAACCCAGAAACCAAAAAAGAAAAGACTGATAAATTTTATTAAATACAAAATGTTTATGCCCAGAAAAAAACCTTTCACAAACCTTTCACAAAATAAAAATGCGGAACAACAATCTGGGGGAAACATTTGTAACTTGTAATACAGGGATTAATTTCCCTAATGCATAAAGAGCTCCCACAAAACAATTAGAAAAGATCAACAGACCGATGGAAAAAAAACAAAGACTATTACTAAAAGATTTCTCCTAAAAAGGGTATATATGTGGCTCTTAAACATACAAAAAGATACCCAATCTCATTCAAAGCAAGATAAATGATAATTAAAACTACACCAAGATTCAATATTTTCCTTTCGAATGTGGCAAAGATAAAAATCATAGATAACACCTGCTTGGTGAGAATGCAGGTGAAGAGAAATTCTCATGTATTGCTGCTGTTAGTATCAATTGATACAGACAGAGCTTCAGAGGAGGAAATCTGGATATATCTGGAAAAGTTAAAAGTGCATAATCTTTTTGACTCAGCAATTCCATATCAGATATTTATTCTACACATAGAGTCAAGCACATGTAAAATTAAGTACATACAAAGATAATGGCAGATTGCTTGTAATAGCAAAATAATATAACCAGCTCAAGGGAAGACTTTACCACTTAAAAAAGGCATCTGTCTGTGTACTGACATAAACCATCTTAGAAACATACCCTTAGGTAAAAAAATAAATAAATAAAATTTTAAAAAGGCAAGGTGCAGACAAATAATATGTCCAGTGTGCTAGCAATTTAGCAAGAGAAGAGGAAAAAATGCATCTGTGGCCTATCTCTAGAACACTTCAAGTAACAAGCTGGTAGCAGAGCTTCTGGATGGGGAAACGGGGTGGCTGGAGGACAGGGGCAGTGGGAGAGACTTACTTTTCACTATAAATGTGTTTTTGTAGTGTATGAATATTTTAACAAATGGATACATTTCTTAAGAGAGAAAAGACCCAAGCATTTGCCTCTTTTGTTCTTTTTTCTAAATTTTTTAATTTTTTAATTAACATATAATGTGTTTTTATCCCCAGGGGTACAGGTCTGTGACTCACCAGATTTACACATTTCACAGCACTCATCATAGCCTCTTTTGTTCTTTGTTCTCTGCTATGTCAATGAGGAAAAGGGGATGGGGGAAAATGGGGGAAAAAAATCCCATCCTTTAGCAGGGTGTTGGGAGAGGGAGTGTGGGAAGAGATGTCACAGGTGATGGGAAATATTCGGAGGGGTCAGTGGAAAACACATCCATTAATAACCAAATATTCTCCTACTCTTCATGTATTTATTCAGAACATTAAATTTACCACTATTGCATATACGTCATTTTCTTTAGTGGTCACACAACCCTGTGTGTTCATTATTCACAGCACTTTCACTTGGAGCAGAGAGGCCTGAGGTGAGCTGTGGCAGGCGTCTGTGGCTGGCCCACCCTGTCTCTCTCTCTCCTCCAACACAGCATTTTGCATAAGTTGTTATGCATGGAAGGAGCCCAGGAGGAGAGACACAAATGAGAGATGCACATAATGAGGCTAAATGAGACTAATGGCCTGGTGCCTACTCCTGTCTGCTAGTTCATCTTCGAGGAGATGGACATCAGGAGGCCAAGAGCACAGGTAGTGCAGCCTGAGAGGCCTGGTTGATGAGCAAGACCACTGGGGCACAGACACTCTACAGAGCCAGAAACACTGCTCAGCCTTCATGGCCCAAGGGTTAGGAGAAGGCGGGGCTGAACCATCTCTGAGATGCTGTTGTGAACTGAATGTTTGTATCCCCCCAACAAATTCATACGTTGAAGCCCTAAGTGCTGGTGTAGCTGTAATAAGCATACCATTGTTTGCTTGCTCTTTGCTTTATTACCCTTCACAAATATTACACTTTGTACAAATTGAAGGCTTGTGGCATCCCTGAGACAAGAAGCTCTCTCAGAGCCATTCTTCCAATAGCATTTGCCAACTTTGTGTCTCTGGGTTACATCTTGGTAATTCACACAATATTGCAAAGTCTTTCATTATAATTATATGTGTTATCATGATCTGTGATCAGTGACCTTTGATGTCACTGTTGTAATCATTTTGGGACATCATGAACCACATCCTCCTTAGAGTGAACTTAACTGATAAAGATTGCGTGTGTTCGACTGCTCCACTGACCAGCTGTTCTCCCGTCCCTCTCCCCCTCAGGCTGCCATAGTCACTGAGACATAGCAATATTGAAATTAGGTCAATGATAACCCTACAGCAGTCTCTACATGTTCAAGTGAAAGGAAGAGTCACAAATCTTGCATTTAAAATCAAAAGCTAGAGATGGTTAAGCTTAGTGAGGAAAAGCTGACAAGGGCCTAAAGCAAGGTGTCTTACACCAAACAGTTACAAAGTTGTGAATATAAAAGAAAAATTCTTGAGGGAAATTGAAAGTGCTACTCCAAAGAATGTATGAATGATAAGAAAGCAAAACAGTGTCCAGAAATAAACCTATGTTTATATGGTCAATTAATTTATGACCAAAGATGCAAGAATATACATTGGGGAAAAGAATCTTTTCAGTAAATAGTGCTGGGTAAACAGGACAGCTACAAGCAAAAAAAATGAAACTGGACCACTTTCTTATGACATACACAAAATTAAACTCAAGAGGGATAAAAAACCCAAATGTGAGACCTGAAACCATAAAACTCCAAGAAGAAACCATAGGCAGTGATTTCTTTGACATCAGCCATAGAAACATTTTTCTAGCTGTGTCTCCTCAGGCAAAGTATCAAAAGCACAAATTAACTATTGGGGTGATATCAAAACAAACAAAAAGCTTTTGTGTGGTGAAGAAAACCATCAATAAAGCAAAAAGACAACCCACCAAATGGAAGGAGATATTTGCAAATGATATATCTGATAGGATATACTACGATATTAAAAACATTTAAAACTCAACACCAGAAAAACCCAAATAATCTGATTAAAGATGGGGAGAGGACCTGAATATACACTTTTCCAGAGAATATATACAGATGACCAACAGACACATGAAAAGATGCTCAGTGTCACTCAACATCAGGGCAATGTCAATCAAAACTAGAATAAGTTATCACCTTATACCTATCAGAATGGCTAGAATTTAAAAATAAATAAATAAATAACAAATGTTGGTAAAGATGTGGAGAAAAAAGATGCCTTGTGCACTATCAGTAGGAATGAAAATTGGTGTTAGCCACTCTGGAAAATAGTGTGGAGATTCCGCATAAAATTAAAAATAGAATAGAAAAAATAGAATTACCATATAATCTAGTAATTCTGCTATTGGGTATTTATTCAAGGAAAATGGAAACACTAACTCAAAAAGATATATGCATCCCTATTTATTATAGCATTATTTATAACAGCTAATATATAAAGGCAACACAAGGGTCCATGATTAGATGACTGGATAAAGAAAACATTACACACACACACACACACACACACACTCACACACACACACACACTGGAATATTACTCAGGCACAAAAAAATGAAATTTTACCATTTACAACAACATGGATGGACCTGGAAGATATAATACTAAGTGAAATAAGTCAGAAAAAGACAAATACCATATGATTTCACTCATATGTGGAATTTAAGAAACAAAATAAATCAACAGAAAAAAGATTAAAAAATAAATACAGGGAATTGGTGATTGGCAGAAGGGAGGTGAAAGGGGGGGTGGGCAACATAGACAAAGGGGATTAAGAATACACTTATTTTGATGAGCACTGAATAACATATAGAGCTGTTGAATCATATTGTACATGTGAAACTACTATAACACTGTTTGTTAATTATACATAATTAAAAAAAGCCAAACAGCCTTATTGTTGATGTGCAGAAAGTTTGAGTAGTCTGGATAGTCTGAAACTATCCAGGAGATTCCCTTAAGCCAAAGCCTCATCCAGAATAAAGCCCTAACTCTCTTCAATTCTGTGAAGGCAGACAGAGGTGAAGAAGGTGCAGGAGGAAAGTCTGAAGCCAGCAAAGATTGGTTCATGGCAAGAAGCCATAACATCAGAGCACAAGGTGAAGCAGCAAGTGCTGATGGAGAAGCTGCAGCAAATTATGCAGATCTAGATAGGATAATTAATGAAAGTAGTTACACAGATTTCATTGTAGATGAAACAGTCTTCTACCGGAAGAAGATGACATCTAGGATTTACACAGCTAGAGAAGAGAAGAAGTCAATGCCTGCTTTTAAAGTTTCAGAGGACAGGCTGACTCTCTTTTAGGGGCTAATACAGCTGGTGACTTGAATTTGAAGCCAATGCTCATTTGCTATTCCAAAAATCAAGGCCCTTAAGAGCCTTTAAGAATTATGCTAAATCTAGTCTCCCTGTGCTCTATAAATGGGGCAACAAAGACTGGATGACAGTACATCTGTTTACAAAATGATTTACTGAATATTTTAAGCCCACTGTTGAGAATTACTACTCAGAAAAAAGACTCCTATCAAAATATTTCTAATGGTTTATGTATATGTTGTTTTGTTTTATGCTGAACCATTGAAAAATACATTATAGCCATCATGTTACTTTACCCTGAAGTACTTGCATGCATTTTTCCATGTAATCACAGCAGCATTTTTACACCTAAGAAGATTAGCAATAAGTTTACAATACCATTTGCTAAATAGTCCATTTACAAAATTCTCAAATTTTTTCAAAACACATTTCTATATCTACTTTTGTTTTTCTTTACCTTTAATTTAGGCTCCAGTCAAGTTTCATACATTTCATTCAGCTGCTTATCTCTTTTGTCTCTTTTCATCTGAAATAGTTCAATCTCCTCTTTCCATGTTTTTGTGGGGGTTTTTGTTTTGGAGGGTTTTTTGTTTGTTTGTTCATTTGTTTGTTTGTTTTTCAAGTAGGCTCCACCCCTAGCATGGTGCCCAAAGCAGGGCTTGAACTCATGACCCTGAGATTAAGGCCTGAGCTGAGATCAAGAGTTTGTTGTTTAACTGACTGAGTCACCCAGGAACCTCATCTACAGTTTGGAAGTTGTCTTGTAGAATATCTAGGCTTTTGTTACTGTTTACTTATGAGTAGAGGAAGTGTAGTATTTCTGAAATACATTACTGGGTTTTACCCCCATTGACATTTTAGAATTTATCTGTCACAGGAACTGGGGCTCCTACAGAGGAAATTAAAAAAGAAAGAGTTAATATTCCACTTGTGACATTCAATATGTATTTTTCCAGTCTAGATTTGTCAAGAGGCATGAGGAATTTCTAACCCCCTTACCTATCCTTTTAATACATCATTGAACAAATCTAAAAGACCCAGATCATAGTGTTTTTCCATGGGGTGGGGAAAACACACAGAAGAGACCATGCGGAAGAGACCATGAGGCTAGCAAGCCAAAAGAAGAAGTAGGCACTTAGAGAAAGTGGAAGGCCAGCCCTAGAACCTAAAGAGGGAAAAGAAGGAGATTGGGTTGGAGTGATAGTTTTGGTCACCAAAGCCCTTTTCCTCTATCCTAAAGGCTGCATGTTAGGGATAGGGAGGCATGAGAAAAGGGGCTTAGAAACATCCAAATAGATGAAGAGGTTGTTGAGAGTAGAGAAAATCTGTCCTTGCTCCACCGTTGGGTCTCTGAGACAAGTCCCCAGCGCCAACTCTAGGTCACTTAGTTCAACTGAAAGTAGTACCTAGTTGTGCCAGGTAAGATGAACAAACTAAGCATAGATGCCCAATTCTCTCTTGGCTCCCAGGGATGTGTATGGCCTCCAAGAGTTCCACTGGATAAGGAAGAAGGGGACTAAGGAACTGGCAAGAGAACTGGCTAGAAGTGGATTACTATGGTGGAAGCAGAATGGCCCCTGGCTGAAGGTTGGAGTGTGGACTGCCTAGAGCTGACTGTTAGGGCTCTGAAGCCAGAAGGAACATTGCAAACAAAGGAAAATGGCTAATGCTCCCAGATCCAGTGGGAATCCTGCCTGGACCAAGGCAATGCCACAAGCTCCATAAGTTCGAAGCCCTGATCTTCAGCCTTGGAGACCAGCAGTTCACCCAGTGAGCAGGCTGATGAAGACCACCTGGGAGATGAGTCAGAGGGCAGGCAGCACAAGGACCCCTTCTCTGACACTCTGGGGCCATATAAACCCTTTCCCAAATACCCAGACAACATCCTGGAGAGACCAAGGGTAGGAATTTGAATCCTGAGCATTGACCCAAAAGCTACTTAGTTACCAAAAAAATAAAAATAAAAATCCTATTTAACTTATCAGATTGAAATAAATTTAAATGGGAATTGGACGAAAGTTTGCTTTTTTTCTCTGCCATCTATAAACCTCTCATAAGGAAGATCAGATCAGTTATAGAAAGAATGAAGAATATTTTCTTTGCATACCTGAATGCAGTCTTTTTTTAAATCATGCTGACATATATGTTCATACATGTTAAGGAAATTATAAAAACAACAAAAAAAGACAAAAATTATCTTTAGTTTTTCAACTTCCCATTTTTCGGCTCCTCATTCAGCCCCTTCACTTCTACCTGTGAATGTTCCCACTCTCTCATCCTGTCCCTTGAAGACCTTTACTAGGTCTGACTTCAGTAAGTGCTCTCCCAGCTTTCTTTTCTTACTAAGCCCCGGCTCCAAATGCTCAGATAAGCAGAAATCCCCCCAGTGGCCAGAGGCAGCTCCATCACAGAAGACAGTGATATGACAAACCTGGTTGCTAACACCTATGATGTAGGATAAATGATTGACAGCTCCTTCATGTGTAATGTGGGCAAAGATTCTTTGCAAAATAAAAGAAAATGCCTAGAGTTATAACGCAAAGAGGAAGTCTTTAGCAGGAGAATTTCAGAAGTCATGACTACTAGTTGGGTCCTCCAACCAACTAATGCCCAGTGTCCAACAGTCCTATCTCAATGATGGCTAGGTTAGCTCAGTTCCATGCAGGAAGCAGATGGCAATTCAAAGGGTTTAACTGGAGAACTTTTAAAGAAGAGATTCTTTCCAGAGGTTTGGACAGATTAGAGGGTAGTCAGATACTCCAGGAATGACAATGGGAAACCACTCCGCCTAAAGGGAGAGTGCTCTTCATGGAGGACAGGAAGACCCAAGACAGGCAGGAGCAATGCTCCTGATGGGAGACATAGGCATTGGGGAACCAGAGCAGGTGGGTAACTTTTAACCACTTTTTGTCCCATTCTCTGATATACCACCAGTGTTGTCCACTAGTCAAGCCCAGCAGGATGCCAGACTCCCTGTGCACAGAGGCAGCTGAGAGGTGTGCAGAATAAATCCCAGGCTGTGGGGCCAGCAGAGAATAGCCAGCATAGCCACCATCTCTATCTACGGCTTCTCTGACCCTCACAGACAACGTCCATTTCTTCAGTAGAATTTTACAGTAGAATTTCCAGAGTTCACACTTACTTCATGTTTATTAGGACTGACAGAACTGACTCTCTTCTCAGGGTATGAATTAAAGCCCCTCAGAAGCTGAAATATAGAGAGCTGGTACATTATTAACAAAACTACCTAAATCATCTTCAAAATTAAATTTAAAAATTTTTAAAAGCAAAAACAAGGAATGCATTTTCTAAGGGGGTAATTATTTGGGCACCACTGAAAATCAGTGTTCATACGGTGTGTTCACAAAAGACAGAATATACTCTAAGATAAATTCCATCATCTGGAAATAGGATTGTTGTATTCCCTGCAGATAGCACAGGCATAAAGACAAAATAAAATTCTGTTTGTGAAAATATTTATAAAGAACTAGACAAAAATAAGTTTATAATTATATTTATATGATAGATTATTATGTTATATAATATATTATTAAAAAGTAAATATATATTATAGATTCAGAAGACATTTTTAAATTTACTCTTTTATTTAGGAAATATTTATTAAGTATCTGCCATGGGCCGAGGCTTTAGAATGCATAAACTTAAAAAGTCTCAGCCCTCAAAGAATTTATACTCTAATAAGTACAAGGGTCAGCAAATTGCAGTCCATAGGTCCAATCCAGCCCATTGTTTATTTATAGCTTGTGAGCTAAGAGTCATTTTTAAAAATCAAAAGAAGAATAATCCTTCATGTAAAAATTATAGGAAATGCAAATTTTAATGTCCATAAATAAAGTTTTATTGGCACATGGCCACACCATTTGTTTACACACTGACTATGGCAGCTTTGTACTATAACCACAGAGCTGAGTTGTTGAGACAGACTGTGTATCCTGCAAAGTCTAAAGTAGTTATTATCTGGCCTTTTACAGAAAAATGTTTCTGATCCCTGGCCTAGCAGAAGATGGATCTACAAACAAATTCAGGGCAAAAAGTAGGAAAAGATTTTATCTGCTTGTTGAAGCACAGGGGCAGAGCGAGGGGAGCCAGGGAGGATTTATGAAGGGTGCACATTTGACCGTTTAAGAGCAAATTGGTACTATCCATACAATAATGATGAATGTACCCATCACCATCAGCAGGACATTCCCCAGAAATTGTCTTTCGAATGCTGATGATGGATTTATACAGATCCCAACAAATGTCCTTTTCCCTGGGTGACTAATGCCAAGCACTTGCTAGACTGCTAGACTGACAGATTCCTGGGCATTTTAGAGATGCTATATCTGGCCATGGCATAACTGACTCACTCAGAAATTAAAGCCATGCCAACCTTAATTAAGTAATTAAATTATTAATTAAGTAATAATTAAAGCCCTATTGCCATTGTATTTCCATCAACTCCACTAACACAGAGACAGATGGGAATTTTGTGGTTGCAAATGATTCAAAGATAAAAAATAATAATAATAAAACGATTGGGTTGAAATCCAGGGTCCGCAAGTGAAAGGATAACTCTGTGAGAAACCACAGCACTGACTGAAGGACAGAGCAAGAAGCTAAAATAAACCATCAAAGGGAGTCAAGAACAAAAGGCCCTGGTAAACAGCGTGCCCCGAAGAGCAAGCTGCAAGGGAACATCTTAGGAAAATAACACGTCAGAGCGCATAGCCTCATGTGGCAGACTGATACAGAAATTCATTTCCTCTCTCCAATTCCAAATGTGAAATGACAGAACCAAGGGGACCATGCCACTGACTTATTTGAAGTAAGTTATTTTATGAGAACCTTTGACTCTGGTTGAGTGTCCCTCTTCCTTCTGCATCCTTGCACATGTTAGGAGCCATGTCTTGGGCTCTCCATGCATTATGGTAACTAATTCAAGTTAGAAATAGCGTCCCCTGCTGGAATCTGGAAGATCCCCAAAGAACAGCTGGAAGGCAATGACTTGTGCAGAGAGGATGTGGAGTCACCCCGAGCAGTGTGAGTGGCAGCCCCCAAATCTCTGGCAGGCTCAATCAACAAAGACCCCAAGTATTTGGAAAACTCCCATCTTCTTCTTGAGCTCTGCCAGCCTTTCTGGGTACCTGGCAGAGGACTAAATTCCTGGCCTCACAGCTGGCCAGCGTAAGATGGGCTAGCCCCTGCCCCCACACCAACTGCTAGGGTCTTTTAACTCCATCTTTCCATGTCATATGATAGCAAAGAGCTAAGGGCATCTTGGCACAGATCGCAACTTCACTTCTGTTTTCTGGAAGATATGTTCATTTTCATCTTCCGGATAAATGTGTGTCATGCTCTTCAGGATTGACACCACTTCGCTGCAGGTGGAAAAGACTTGCTCAGACGGCCCCTTGTCTAAAAGGAGCTGGCTATCTGGTAGCACATGGAGAGCTCTTCTATGGAATTGTACAGATTTACAATGCTTGCATTTCCTATAGCTTCACCGCAGTGCTATGGCGTGGCCATTTTATTCCCACTTAACAGAGGAGAGAACTAAAGTCAAGGAAAGCAAGAAGTTTTAGCTAAAAAAAAATACCAGGGCCAGATCTTTACAGGCCAACCAAGGCTGCATTATTGCATTAGCAGAAGCTGCTTGGAGATGCAATGTTTAAAATCATTGACTGAACCCAACACATGCCAAAAGAGTTAATATTAGAAGTATTTTTAAAACCTATCCCAAAAGAGCAAAATTCCTTTTTAAGGAGTAAGAACTAGATAGTGAATAAATGAAATATAATTCTGCTGATTTTGAAAGTGCATGTGTATCTGCATACAGGGGTCAGATGTGGGTGTGCGGGGGACATCTTGGTGGGTTTTGAGTGCCTATGTGTAAGTACACAAGTGCACAAAGTGACCTACCAAGAAAATAGGGGGGAGCGGGAAGGAAGACAAGTTACACTAAGCATAGAATTCCATGGCCTAGGAATTCAGAGCAGACAGATTGGGGAGAACTTTTCAGAAAAGGAGAATCTTGAGTCCTGAGGAATGGGGTTCAGAGCGATGCAACTTCTCCATCCATGTCAGAAAGGCCAATCTCTCATCTTGTCAGCTTTTCATATGTGTTCAGTTCAAGCATGAGGAATTTTTTAGAAGAAGCTGAAACGATGGGTGTTTATAAACGTAGATCTAAATTGAGGGCCCTATAGGTTATGGCATGAGTTTTATTTACAGTTTCCCTGTGACAGTTTTAATCCTATTGGCATTCCTTACATCATCCTTCAGAGAATTTTTATTCATGGAAAACAGCAAATTGTTCATCTCTGAAACACTAGATAGTTTTGTGACTCTGAGACTATTAGGAAAATTATAAATGATAAGGAAACTCTGGGCCAAATTTTTTATACGACTCTCCAAGAATTATATAGGATGGGAATCTGACCCTTTGAGAGTTAAAAATGTTTCTAAAGACAGAGAAGACTTGATGCACTAAAGCCAAAGTGCATTAAATCACATTGGTAGTGCAATTATCTCTCAGAAAAGATCCTTGGAGTTGAAGTTCAAGCCGGGGGTCAGGAAGATGGTTGGGGGAAACAGGGTCCCCCTTGTTAAAATAAAGCAATTAGTTTAATATATACTGTAGGGAAAGGAGAGAAGGGAAGGGAAATTCCCCTTGTCAACTGTTGAGCATTTAGAGTACTGTTTAGAGCAAAAGTAATAAGGCACTCTTCATGAAAAAAATTGGCCATCTACCATGTCTAAATGCAAACATGTGTGTTCTTTATTTCTTTAATTCATTTAAACTTCTGTTAACTGGGAATATTTTTATGTGCATTCCCAGTCGTTCCCTTTCTCACTCAAACAAAAATGTGTCAGGGGACAGGAACGGTGCCCATTGCAAGTACGTTTAGATACAATAAAATATTTAACAGCTCTTTTTTGTATGGTTAAGCTCCACCAAATGGCTAAACAAACTTTAATTTACAATTCACGGGCTGAAGCATTCAAAGGGCCATAATATTTTGCTGTCGCTAATTTATATCTCTTAGAGAGACATTAAATTTAAAAGTGAGCCATTTAGAAGTTCCCAAACCCACATTCCTTTTTGTGAAATAAAGATCTTTGTTTCTAGGACTTTACATCCTTTGCCATAGAGAGGGAGAAGCATTGCTTTTTTTTTTTATTCAACTTATATTCAAAATACATTTAGTATAGTTAACACATAAAAATAAAATAGACAAATAGAAGTGTGTGAATGGTTGTTACAAGGCCCCTGGCAGGATACATGTGAATCAACAATTCTTTCCTTTTTATTGCCAAATATCTTCCATTGTATGGAGGTATCAGAACTTTTACCCATATTTTATCCATTCACCTGCTGAAGAACATTTTGGTTATATCAAGTTCCTGCTGATAATAAATAAAGCTGCTATGACCATTTGTTTACAGAATACTGCGTGGACTTTAAGTTTTCAGTTCACTTGGGTAAACATCTAAAAGTGAGATTACTGGATCATAGAATAAGTACAGGATAAATGTATGACAAATTGCTTTCTCAAGTTGCTGTACCATTTTTCCTTTTACTCTTCCTTCTCACCAACATCTGGCATTGTCAGTGCTTTCCCTCCAAGCATTCTAACAGGTATGTATTGGAGGTGGTGTCTCATTGTGGTTTGGATTTCCATTCTCTAATGACTAACGATACTGAGTGTCTCCTCATTTTGCTTTTTTGCTATCCAATATCTTCTTTAGAGAATTTTTTTTTAAGATTTGCCCAATTTTTAACTGAGTTGACTATCTTCTTGTTAAGTTTTTTTTTTTTTTTTTTTTTTTTTCTTTTTTTTTTGCTTTGATAGTTTTAAAGGCCTTTGCTCCCGGTAAGTATTTTGAAAAATCAACCTTGAAAATAGGTGATTTTGACCCAACTGGGAGCCAGAGTTTGTTTGGATCTTATTAAAAGGATGAAATAAGTAAGCTTCCAGAATGAAACACATGACAACTTAGGTGATTCTCAAGAATATTATTTCAGAGTTTTCAGCTAACCTGAATGCCTCTCCCAAAAGAGTATGATGTACTGTATGACTTCATTTATCTGGAGTTCTAGAACAGGCAAAATAATCTATATCGAAAAAAAAACCAGAATGGTACTTGTCTGGGTGAAAGGAGATCTGTTGGAAGAGAGGATAAAGGAAATTTCCTAAGGAGAAAGTAGTGTTTTATATCTTGTTATGGGGTTTGAGTTACACATTTATTTGCCAAAATCGAGCAAATATGCACTTAGATGTACATTTCACTTTACGTTAATTTTACTCCATACTTTGTAAACGAATATAGAATTTTGGTTAATGATGTAGTAAAGATAAGTATATTGATGCCTGCAATTTACTCTGAAATTCATCCAACAACAGAAAAATAAGACAGATTGATGAATGAAGAGGTAAAACAAGGAGGAGACTAGGAAATTAATAATGGTAGGATCTAGGTGGTGGGCATAGAGGTATTCCTGTAAAATCCTGCCAACCTTTTCATAATAACATGAGAGTTTCCATAACAACAAGTTGGGGGAAAGGTGAAAGGAGATACTATTAGCAATCAGGCCAGAAACACAGGCAGAGGTTGAAACTGGTTCAACGAAGCTCAAACAAATGGTCACCCCACATAAAGGTGTTCTTGAGTTTTAACTAAAATACTCCTTTGGTCCACTTTCATGGAGCCAAGATATGTATGTGTTCTGGATCATCTTAAACAGTATTAAAGTCCTCAGAAATCTTCTGAAAAGTCACACAGTCCCCCTCCTCTAACATAAAAGCTATAGAATTTGTGCAGCAAAGAGCTCATATGAGAGCCAGTTCTGGATTATGAGATATGAGTGGATGTTGGGGCAGAGTGTCAAAGAAAGCTTTTTAAAGCAGAAAGTCTCATTAGGCCTGCCCACTTAAGCCTTTTGTCCTTTTTCCTTCATTCATCTTCTTTCTTCCTGCCTGGAATACAGTGCCTAGAGAGGTGGCAGCCATATTGCAGCCATGAGGATGAAAATCCACACACCAAGGATGGCAGATTGGGAAGATAGATGGAGCCTGAATAATTAGCCCTGTGTCAGCTACACAAAGATTTCTTGTTACCTGACTCAAATAAATTCCTTATTTTAAAAAACATCAGGTTTTCTATTACATTCAGTCAAGTGTATGACTAATATTCAGGGTATCTTAGATTAGCTCTTGAAAAGGTTTTGCTTTAATTCATATTAACTTGAGCAATGAATACATTGTGCTGAAAACTTTGAATAGGAAGGAAGAAAGGGGAATTCCATACAATTAAAACAAACAGAAAGGGTCATGAAAGTATGGGAGACTGAGTACAAATCAGTATGTCTTTCTGTTCTTCCACCATCCTTAACATTTTTGTATTGAATTTGTTTAAAACAAACAAAAAAAGGACTGGCTTCTTATGAAGAGAACCTGTTCCAGAAGGCATGATACAGCAGAAATACAGGGGTTGCAGAAAAAAAGGGGGGGGGGGAATTGTTCCCCAACAGCTAGCCCTAGGGTTATACCAGTTCTGTGTTTGAGTATGTATGAGGACCCCAGGTGATTCTTTATCCCACTTGCTAACAACTGCCCTCCATTCCCAGGAGACAGCTTTGCCTCAGAGCCAAAGCCCTGTGGGCTTTTAAATGCCAGGGGTCCAAGGGCAACTATCATGACATACCAGTCCAGCGACATCTTGGTGATAGTGGTGGGGAGTGAGTCCCAGCTGAATAGAAGGGTGGGAGTCACCAGGATACAGTAAAGTAGGGGACCTGAGATATGACACAGATATTGCTGCTATTTGCCAACACGTTTAAATAGCATAATAATCTGCACAGAATGAATTCACACGACACGAACACATAAAGGAGATACAGATCTGTACCTTTCTTATGTTTCCAGAAACAGCTGGCTTCCTGCCCATGGCCTGTGTAAAACTTTAATCTGCTAAATTTTTAGAAAGGATGATTTCACTTAGCATTGGTATGTAGGACACTTTAGATAAGGCCTTTCAGCTTCGGAGGCTCAGCATCTCCATGACATTCTGACACTGTTTAAGGCTCCGCCGGTGGAGCAAGGCAGCAGCACAGAGCCGATAATGCAGGCAGCTAAGGACAAGAACATGAGCGGAAAACTGTCGGGCTGTGTCACTCCTGAGGTCCACATGGCCAATTTCACTGGACACTCGCTTATGACCAAACTTAAAAAATATTGTAAACATCTTTCAAAGCCAAGCCTTGCCCCACTCCAACAACTAACACGATGTGAGTGGCCTGTGAGTTTATAAATCTGGAAGTCACATTCAATCACTAGCAAGAAAGGGAGTTTACTTTCATGGCCAAACCTGTTTTCTGCTTATGACAGGATTTTTTTTAAATTGCTAGTGAAAATTGCAATGGCACAGATGGAAAATTACTGAGAAAATAACTGACTGTTTCACTTTGTGGTGATTATTTTGCTCTCTTTTGTTTTTGAAAATAGTGGCTTTTTAAAAAAATAAAAACATTGCATTTTCTAGTATTAAAGTTCTTACCCTGGGCACCTGGGTAGCTCAGTGGGTTAAGCCGCTGCCTTTGGCTCAGGTCATGATCTCAGGGTCCTGGGATCGAGTCCCGAATCGGGCTCTCTGCTCGGCAGGGAGCCTGCTTCCCTCTCTCTCTCTCTGCCTGCCTCTCTGTCTACTTGTGATCTCTCTCTGTCAAATAAATAAATAAAATATTAAAAAAAAAAGTTCTCACCCTGTCTTGGCTACACACGCAGGTTTGAAACAAGCCATTTCATTTCAAGGAGTATACCTATCTGAAACAGGCACAAGCAGACATGATCATATTAATGTCTCTGATTTAATCTTTCCCACTATTATTAGAGCCTTTGATTCTCGTGGGATATTTACACAACTGGCACTCTGGGCTCACGTGTGAGCAGCTTAGTGCAGCCTGATGCAAACATCTGGGCGTTTGGGTCTTTGACAAAGTTTCCCCCTCAGCACTCGTGCCCAGCATCCTACAGATGGACCTTCGGTTACATGTCATCCACATAACCCAGACGCTTTTTCACCCATTCTCAGCAAGGTGTTAAATACAAAGAAACACTGTCTGACGTCCAAGATTTTAATTAAAAAACAATTTGAATATATTTTACTGGGGGCTCTTTAAATGCAAAAGGGGATTCTCTTAATTAAAAACAAACAGACATAAATACACATACAGAACTCCAGAAAGTCTTTTTTCCCAATTTTCCTTTTTCTTTTCATGTCTCAGTCCCATGTCGACTTCTCCTAAAACCTCTAACTTCTCTCCAAGTTCATAAGACAGACTCCTTCAAGTCCATCTGAACAGAAGCTTGCCTTTCTCTCTGCCCATCTCTCCCTTTCTCGTCTCCTAAAACTTGCTGGGAATCAATGAACTCCACCTGCACTTTCTACTTTTGCTGCTCCACCATTACTTTATCGCCACCCAGTTAGGGGCTCTGAAGTAGAGTGGAGTTAGGCAAGGAGGAAGGGGGACTCATGGGGATACAGAGTCCACAGTTGAAGGGAATATATAAATAATTGTAATGTCTTGTTAGACTCAGAAAAGCAAGGACTTTCCTTGGAAATAATACACAGCCTACAGAAAATCTACTAGAAGTTGTGCAGGATCTACCACAAGTGTGTGTGTGTGTGTGTGTGTGTGTGTGTGTGTGTGTGTGTGTGTGTTTGCCACTGGAATATACAATACCAATACCCACCCAGAAAGGTTTACTCAGCAAGTAACTTAGGTATCATTTGCTTCATTTACTCTTCCGGTTTCTCCTGTGCCTGGAGCAGTCTAGATACATGATTAAAAACACAAAATTGAGTTATAAGACCCTTGGAGTATCATATTTTTAGTTTCTTATGACAGGGACAAATCTCTGCTTGTGTGTGAGAAATGCCAGCATGGAGTAGGGGGCATCTGATACTGAGGGCCCCCCTTATTAAGCATTGGATATGGGTCAATTGCCCTCGGTTGACTCTGTCATATTTTGTCTCATTATGTGTGGTTGTGCGGCCAGCGGATCTCTGCTCTCCCAATCTTTCTGTCATTAATGATTGGCCTTCTTTCTGGCAGGTTTTTGGCTTGAAACTAAATACTTCTGACAAGTTCTACAAAGACGAGAATTTAGCCAAGGGGCTCTTTTGTCAATTAAAACATTTTATCCCACGATTGCCATTAGGGGCTTTCCAGGGCTCACGAGATTCCTATTGCTGTCTGGATTTCAAGAATGAAGAGGAAAAATGTTAGACCTTCTGAAGTCATCCCTTCAATCATAGGCAAGGCAAATTCTTTCATCTAACATTTAAATACTTGCCCAAAAAGAAGACATACATGGAAAAAGGGCATTTTCCCAATTTCTCCATGAGTTATTGTCTAGTGACTTAGAATTATCTAGACAGCCAAAGCAAATATATCAGACCTAAGACACCATTTACGGTTCGAATTGTCCAAATTGGCTGTTGAAGCAAGCTGCTAATTCAGAATGATTCTAATTCACAAGAAAATTGTTGAAACTTCTGCTTTAGTTGTTGAAAGCTGGCCTCAAGTTTCTTAATATTGTATTATATGGAAAATGAGCAGACATGTTTCTGAAGCAAAATACACTTATTATTGTATAGGGGTAGCTTTTTCCAGCCTACTTCACAATTAATTGTTTTGTTTAAGACACCAGGCTTTGTTCTGGTGGTCATTTTTTGAAAAATTACTTGTTTTACTCAGGTCATATTTCCTTTTTTGAAATGATTTAAGAACTTTAATAAACTGTAATCTGAAAACTCTCAGGATGTTCTGCCTGCTCTTCTGGGAAGAAGACACATAGATGAACCCAGGGCTGAGACTGAATTATGTTCTGAAAATCCAAAGGCCAAGAGGTCTGGTCACTCCTCAGAGCCAGAATGGCTGATTTACAATATCACCGAAGTCCCAATGGCTGTGTGATCACTTCTCATGTCCCTTGCCTTTGTAAATTTCGTGTAATTTAAGAATGTTAATGCAGATAGGGTATGAAGGGCCAGCAAATACTTGCAAATCAAGAAGCTCTACCCAAAACTCAAATTTCCTCTTGCTAAATGCCTCTGGATAGAAGTTAATATCACCTCTAGCAAGCTGGGAAAATGATAGATTTGCTGACCTATTAGTTTAACTTACTAAATTTCTTCACAAAACTTCAGGTGTGTAATGTGAAAACAAACAGAAGTCATGAGGAACCATCGGAAAGGGACATGATACACCGGGCTGAATTACTTTGGACTTTAAGATATTTCAACGATCTCCTCAGACTTGGTGCTCTTCAAATCTGTGAGAATTTTTTTTTTGTCACAGAAAGGTTCCAAGATAGGTCTAATTGTACAGAACTAGCCACAAACACACAAGGCAAGAGAAAAAGTAAGAAAGGGGGTGAGTCACTAGAAAGTTAGGAAATTATCACATACAGAATGAATGCCCTTCTGTTTGTCCTTTCCTTAAAATGGTGGAAAAGGGGACATTAAGAAATCTGGATGAATATTTTCAGAATTAATTTCGGCAGAATCAAATTTCATTAATGAGATTATAGACTATGACTTTTTAGCATAGTCTGTTGGCTTTGTACTTCCAAGGATATTCTTATCACAACAATTCCCCTATTTCTTATCCTGTTTAAATTAGGGCAAAGAGTGAGCCATAGTGACTGAGTTACACTCAGGGAATGAGCAGCCAGGCTGTTCATAGGCATGGTGGCCACAACAGAAGTCATCAGTAATTTCCTGCTCAGTTAAGAGTTGACTTATTATTTATCCTTTCAATCCAAAAATATATAGAGCAAAACCAGAAACTGTCCCTGCCTGTGTGGCAGATTCAAAGATCACACAAACACGTGTTAAAAGGAGAGCTTCAGGGAGCTCTGAGGTCTTCCAATAGAAGTCTTGACCCAATGGGGGCATTGGGAAAGGACTCCTGGAGGAAGCAGGGACTGGGCTGAAGTATGAAGGAGAAGGAGGTATTAGCCGGAAGGAACCACCCAGGCAGAGAAACCAGTATGTATATAAAAGAGGTTCGTGTCAGCAGATCAGAGGCTGGGGTGGGGCTGACCTGGGGTGAGGATCTGCTGTGGACCTGCAGTACGACGGAATGCCAGGGAAAGAAGCTTGTGTGAGGCAGTCCTGGAGAGACAGGCCATGGCCAAGTCATGCCAGATCTTGGAGACCACACGAAGAGCTCACTCTCTTAACGTCAGGGGAAAGGCAGTGATGTGGTTCAAGTTTCATTTTTAACCAGACCATTCTGGCTGCAGAGTGCCAACGCAAATGGGCAACAGAAGATGGGAATAGAAAAAACTGTTGCAAGTGGTCTGAAGGAAAGACTCAGACGGCCTAGATGGGAAAGATGGAGATACGAATGGGGAAGCAATGGGTGTGACGTGAGGAGGGGACGAGCCAGAAATGACTCCCTGGTTGCTTGTTTGCACTCTGGGAAGCTGGTGGTGCCATTCATCAGGATAATGAGCTGGCCAAGCACTAAGCTTTTGAGGGAAAATCTGACTTTTGTTTTAGACCTCTCAAAAATTGACCTGCTCGGTGATACCTCAGAGGAAATGTCAAGTGGGCGGTGGGATACACAGGCCTGGGTCTCCGAGGGAGGTCCAGGCCAGAGGTAGACATGATGAGTTATATAACATGTTAAAGGTCAGGCATAAGCATAACTGGCATTACTAATCTATTTGCAAATACAATGCTGGGAGCAAAATTTAAAGTAATAAAAACATCTGGATACCTCTAACTATTATCAATCACTCTCAACATGGTTCTCCCTCTCCTTCCCTCCCCTCCAGGCTTGACACTTCATTATAACTCCTCCAGGCCCTTCATCTTACAGTTGGGATTCTGCTGGGAAATCTATTTGCCTCTGGGTTTCATATGTTAGAATCATTGTCTTGCTCCCTGGCTGGGACAGCAAGGGCTCCTCATATCAGCAAAAGCTCTAGTATATGGTTCTCTTCCACCTACTACTACTATGCCCCCAAGAACTTGAGCTACCTTCCACTCAGAAAATTTTTCTTACGTCTTCGAATGCTGAGCACAGGTTGAACAAGAGAAAATTCTTAAAAGGGATACCATATTTGTTGAATAGCATAAAACCTGGAAATGCTCTTTTCCATTAAAATGACAGTTTTCCAGGTTCTTGCCTAATGGGTGGTGAATAGCTTAACTGCATGTCATCTATGATACATTTAACATTGCAAAAATTGCTCAGCGCTTTTGACACTTACAAAGACTATTCTGGAAAGAGTTAGATATTTTGAAATCTAAGTTTATTGAGTAATAAACATTTTTTCAAAAAAAGCTTTAAAAAGGGTTTTTAGACAAAATTATAATTTAACTACCTTTTGATCAATCTGAATTTAATATGCATTATCCTGCTATACTCAAAAGGAGTAGTTGTTACAGGGAGAGCTTAACTATCATAAGTTAAGGCTTATGGCTCTAGTGCTGGTTCTTCCTATTTCTTTATTATGACCTTATGGAAGCCACTCAGTCTTTTTGGACGTCAGTGTCTTCATCTGTAAAATGGTAACATTAGTACTTGACTTCGAAGGATGTTTTTTAAAAACTATAAATTTATATAAACCATTTTAACTTTGGCCATAAAATGTATCATTTATTATTGTATGAATGTACAATATTATAACTAAAACTTTCAAAAAAACTTTTCCTGTAACTTTGTTAATGTCTATTTCTTCTTGAAAATGATTTATCAAAAATCCTTTTGTAACTGGCACTGATTTATGTGTCAATTTAACTGGACTACAGGGTGCCCAGATATCTTATTAAACATTATTCCTGATATATCTATGAGGATGTTTCTGGTTGAGATTAATATTTAAATCAATAAACTTAGATAAGCAGATTGCCCTTCCCTATGTGGGTGGGCTTCTTCTGATCCACTAAAGGGCTGAATAAAACAAAAAGTTTCAATAAAAGAGTATTCATTCTCTCTGCCTGACTGTGTTCAAGCTGGGACTCTTGTCTCTTCCTGCCTTCAGACTAGGACTTGGACCAGAACATGCACAATCAGTTCTCCTGGTTTCAGGCCTTTGGACTTGGACTAGAACAACATCACCAGCTCTCCTGGGTCTCCAGCTTATCAACCACAGATCTTGGCTTGTCGGCTCCATAATCACACCAGCCAATTCCTTATAGTAAATTTCTCTCAGATGGATAGATGGATACATACATACATACATATATACATACACACATAAATATATACATATGGATAGATGTATAGATATAGATAGATGAATAGATATCCTACTGATTCTGTTTCTCTAGGGGAACCCAAAGAGGGTCCTCTAGAGAAGAAGGACACTCCTTCTTCTAGATGGATGTGGTTGGAGAGCCTGACTTGTTTTTGCAACACCATGTGGTTGAAAGAATGTGGTCTGTGGTGTCAAGGAGACAGGCATGTGGACTCTTAAGCCCAGTGTCTTTGAACAAGATATCTAAATTCTGAGAGCCACACTTTCCTTACAGTAATCTAATCTCCTAAGATCTTACCAATAGAGGAAAGTGGCTAGCATATAGCAGGCTTTCCATTAACGCTAGTGCTTTTCTCATTTCTCCTCCTTCCCCCCACCCCTCCCCAGCAAAGCCTTTCCTGACCCGTGTGAGCATCACTCCTCAGAAAGAGCTGTTTCACAATGCTGGTGGCCACCAGGGAGGGCAGCAGCCGGGGGTGGGCACTGCTGATGCGTAAGCATTCTGACAGCAAACCACAATTTCTACACATAGTGCTGCTAAGTGCCCTTAGGGAGTTCACTAACCCTAAAAGGCTCCCAAGGCAATTCAAGAGCATAAAAACATGAAACATTAGAGTTATGTTTCGGAAAATAATTTCTAAATGTTTTTAACTCCCCAGAAATAATCCACTCTTGTTGCACGCCCTCCTTCCCCGGAGCAATGCCAGTAGACCCACAGCAGCTGAGGGCTGCCATCCTACACCAGCCAGTGCCCAGGCCTACAGCAGGGTGAAGGGGGGGCAAAGCCATTGGCATGGCCCTCTTGTCTCATCCCTGCCATGGGATCAGTCACTTGTTTCCTTTCTCCTCTCTGGGAGGCTCCATCATTTCTCCTGGAAGCCTTTTCCAGAGAGTAGAACAAGAGGCCTCTTCCATGAAATGCCCTCTCCAGTGTTGCTGGCTTAAATCCTGGCTGTTATGGCTCTGACCAAATGTAAGTATGTATGACCCAATGGGCAGGTCGTTTATTTTTGGAAGGGCACTGCTGTTTACTTTGGAGAAAATTCACCATATTAAGAGTGACAAATACTTTTCCCTTTGCTCACAGATAATTTATTTGGGGCAATCTGGCAATAGCCAGATTTTTAGATGACTTTTTAAAGTACCAACATTGAACCATAAGTGAGAACTGTGTTGGTATATTCCATAGTTTCCTCCAAGTAGGTCAGCTTGGAGGAAAGAAAGGAAGTTGCTAGCACCACTGGGAACACTGAGCTGTCCTCCTTCACTGTGTTATTGCAGGAAATGCAAAATCAAAGGGGACATAGACAGTGCAGACCCTCCTGATTGGGGGAGAGAGGTTGTGGAGATCACTAGTCCAAGCTCTCATTATTCCCCTGCCAGGGTTCCCAAATAGCTTGCCTTTGTGGCTGACCTTCCCTTAGGGACATGACCCAGAATGGCATTCCTCCAAAAGGATTGCCCATGCATTTTGGTGTGTCACTATGATCTGTTGTCTCAATGTTCTCCCTGCTTTTCAATAAAAATGAAAGCTATTTAATAGCTACAGAGTTTCATTTGGGAAGATGAAAAAGTTTCAAGGTGGTTGCACAACAATATAAATGTAGTTAATGCTCCTGAACTGTACTCTTAAAAATGGTTAGAAGAGTAAATTTTATGCTACCTTTGTTTTATAATGAAAGAACGAGAGGAAGAAAGAAAAACAGGAAGGAAGGAAGGAAAGAAGAAAGGAAGGAAAGAGAGAAGAAGAAAGAAGGAAGGCAGGCATGCAGGCAGAAAAACTTGTTAGATTATGATCGTCCTTATGCCATTGATGTAGAGCCCAAAATATCTCAGTATCAGGAAGAAAAATGAAACAATCTTTCAGATCCCCCTGTCTTACCCCTGCCACCATTTACTGCACAGCTGTCTAATTTGATATCAAGTGTGTTTCTCTGCTATATACATATCCATGAAAATCGATCTCTCTGTGGATTTATCTCTATCTCGTTCCTAAACATGGAAATACTCACACGACCACAGTGGATACTGTGAAATGAGTCATCCATGGAGATGGAAAAAATACAACAATAAGTATACATATGAAGGAATGGCGGGAGTGTTTTGCAGACGGATGTAAGTAACGAAGCCTGGTGAGCAATGCTGTGCTTCTGGAGATGGTAGACATACTGCTCTTGGGCACTTTAGCACCATGTACGTCATTCAAACTTCTCAGGAGGCTGCTTAAACTTATTATATGCTGCTCAAAATCCTCCAGAAACCATTAGCTTATATTAAATGTAAAGCCACTAAATTCTTTCCTAATGACAGAGTCATTCAGAGTGGCTAGTTTGAAAGACGTACAGCTAACTTTCCACTAGGGACGTTTTATGGAGAAACTCGACCTGGGCGCTGCCTTCTTTAAGTGCCCCTCTCAATCACCTCAACAGGAGTTGTCTTGGGGCCGTTGGGAGAGAAAATCACACCAGTGAAAAGCAATGCTGAGCATTTCCCCTTGGCTCTGGAACTCTTAACGGCACCCCCCAGAACTCGCTGTCTTACATTTGACTTGTGGCCGCTTGAGACTGTCAATCACCACAGATAGCAACAGTCATATATTTCATTTATAAACCCCCTCTCATCTCCAAGTGTTTGGCAGCCACAGAGAAATTTTATCAACTGCTTTTCCTTCGTGTAGCTTAAGAAATTCCCGAAGAAATGTTTGCTTCCTCACAGAATAGCACCAAGCAGGCAGTGAATACAACAACGTTTTCACCTATGCAATGGATCACATATTCACAGGCAATTTTTTTTATGCTTTCCCATCTGAACTGCACAGATAAGAAGAGTGGAGCAAATTATACATATTTGAGAGATGAAGGATGAGGATTTTACCTCTATCTCTTTTTAATTAACATATATTATTTGTTTCAGGGGTACAGGTCTGTGATTCATCAGTCTTACACAATTCACAGCACTTCCCATAGCACATACCTCCCCAATGTCCATCACCCAGTCGCCCCCTCCCTCCCACCCTCCTCCCCTCCAGCAACCCTCGGTTTGTTTCCTGAGATTAAGAGTCTCTTATGGTTTGTCTCCCTCTCTGGTTTCGTCTTGTTTCATTTTTCCTTCCCTTCCCTTATGATCCTCTGTCTTGTTTCTCAAATTCCTCCTATCAGTGAGATCACATGATAATTGTCTTTCCCTGTTGACTTACTTTGGTTAACATAATACCCTCTAGTTCCATCCACGTCGTCGCAAATGGCAAGATTTCGTCCATCTTTTAACTCAATACTTGCTCAGATACACGCATTGAAGGGCACCCAGGAGGTTTTACTGATCTGTAATTCCTCAGGACCATTTGAACTGTCCCGGGCATCTCTCTTAATTCCGCCTCTTACACAAGAAATCATCCAACTTTTAGGTTCTACATACACTGAGAGGACAAGCAGAAGGAAGAGGGTTTTGCTCTTTGAGCCAGAGGCAGAGATGCTCACTGCCACTCACTCCTCTTCGAGAGGGGAAACTGGAGATGTTTCTTCAAACCACCTCCATTAGCGAAAATAGCAACAATCACTGATTTTAAGTGAGCAATCAGTGTGTACCAAGTGCTGTGCTAACGTGCTTCACGTGCAGTGACTCATTCATCCTTACGACCATCTTATGTGATGGATGTGATTAGATGGGTGCTACTGGGAACAAAGAATAGGAGCTGCAGAGAGGTGAAGTGGCCCACATTGCTTGAACTTGACAGAGCCAGACTTCCAACACAGACGGCAGTGTGCTGACCACTACTGTACCCATGTTTCTATTCAGACAGTTATTTCATAAGCAGCCAAAACCTCCCACACATGTAATTATCAGAGTGTCTTCTACTCATCCTCCCCACTCCATCCTCATTCTTTGCTCGCCAAGGAAGCAAGATAAGGGTCTTCCCCCTACACATACACAGGTATCACCAGAGTTTCCTACTCCCGGGAGGATGAAAAATGTTTTGTTCAATTCTGGGTGTGTGTGCCTCTATGCATATGAACATGAATCTCTGTAAGGAGCTGAAAGTGTAAAGACCTGGTATCCACATCGCTGTCCAGATTATTCTACTTTATAGGACACCTCAACTCATCAGAGTTGATCTAGTGTGATCAACTCACAACTAGTGATCTAGTCACAGCAGAGGTAGACCTCGGTAGAGCTGAGGCAACTTTTGGAATGCTTGTTATTCATCAAACCAGTGTCGACTCTTGTCCTTTCTTTGCCTGGCTGACACCAAGTCATCCTTTGGGTCTCAGCTCAAATGTCCCTTCCTCTAGATAAGCTTCCAGACCCCCAAGGCCCAGTCAGCCGACCAGTCACAAAGAGACAGAATGACAAACTGTCTGTCACAAAGATAGTGAGAGGTTTGTAGGGAGTTGGTCCAATGTGAGAAATCAAAGGAGAAGCCAAGAACCAATGCATCTTTGTATTCCTGGTGCCTGGAAGTCTCTAGCATTATAAATACTAGGGATGGGATGAATAATACATATGTAAATGTGAATAGAAGTGCTTGCCCCATCTGTAGTGTGCACATCTACAGTGACAGTAAGGTTTGTTGGGTTTCTTTATCCTTTGTGTCAACTTTTGGCCAGAAGAATGAAGGGTGGAGATTGTGTAATTTAGGAGTCAGTTGGGCTCACCAGGTCCTCTAGGATTCAAATAAAATTGGCTAAGCCTCCTTCCCACATCCTGTGGGAAGTCCAGGGCCCTACTCAAGATTTCTGCAAACTCCATGGGAATAACATTCCCATGGTCACCTCTTGTTCCAATTTCCTGTCCTGCTGACCTCTGGACCTCATTCACAGCTCACGTCCAACTGATTGCTTCCTTCTCTCTGCCCTATGTGAACCCAAAACCTGGCCACAGGTTTCACCTGTGATTTCACTGAACACCAAGTCAGGAGATATATAGGAAAGTTTTACTCAAAATTAAAGAAAATGAGAGTGATAGCAAATGATTTCAGATGGAAGGTTAGGTGTCCCTCTTCCATATACCTGATCCAGTGAACTTCTCATTAGCTGACTTTCTTTCATTGTCTGTGGTCTCCCAACCTGGAGGAAATACTCTTTCAATATTTCAATGTCTTGTCTTTGTGTATTCTTATTTTTGCTGCTGCTCTGCACCCACAACATTCCTGTTCTTTCTAATTCTTGAAGTTTCTCCATCTCTTTGTCATTTCATGGTCCTTATCAGTCATGCCTTCATATCCATAAACACACACGTCCATTTCAATATTTTCCTATGCAAGGTCAGTTCTCTCCCAGAGAGGAGATCTGATGTCAGTTCTTAAAGTAATAATTTCCCCCAACCTTCCCCAGTGGGAGTTATAATGACCCTGGTATCAAGAGGGAGGAAGATGAGTAAGGTGAAGAAGGGTGGATATAGGGTGATATATAGCTGGCTATTTGGCTGTGAACAAACAGTAGCCTAAATGGATAGATGGCAAGACAAGACAAGGACACAGCCACCTTCAGCTGGTTCTCAAAACACCAAAAGCACTTACTGTGTAATGATCAAGAATAAGAGCTGAACCTACAACAAGGATTCAGCTCACCTCCCTGCCCAGAGGAAGACAGACAGGAAACACACCCCTTTTCCACAAGTCTGAGATAACAGCATCTCATCTGGTCACTGGGATAGGGTGCCTGGCAAAATATCAGGGCCATTAGAGCTATGGTTTTACCCTTTTGCACTGGCCTCTTCTATACAGAGATCTCAAGATCCTAGCCTCTACACTAGTATTCACCTCCACTTCTCTGCCCCATGAGCACTTGGTCCACACTCAACCAGACTCTCAACATGCTAGACACGGTTAATTGCCTATGTTACATCCAAAATTCCCCTTTTCCTTCCCCTTCTATTCAGGCATCTGCCCCTCTCACAATGACTTCATCTCTGACCTAGGGTACATCCCCACCTATCTTAACCAACCATGATTGCCCCATTCCCCCTCCAAGAGAAATCCCCCCCAACAAGGGAAGCCTACAGAGGGGGCACCTCTGAGTCATTTCCTTCTCCTCAGGTGGTACCTGCGTTTGCACAGGTGCCTGGACTGTGCAGCCATAATACAGCTGGGCCAGAGGATGGAGAGACAGGTAGGAGCAAGAACCTGTGTCCCCTGAGCCATCATTGAGCTGTTGTTCTGTGAAATAAGAAAATATTGGGTTATCCAAGCCACCCTGTGTGTGGGGAGTGAGGAGGTGGCTTGATGTTATTCATGACTGAAAGCAACTTGACTAATATATCCAGAGCACAAGAATTGTTTCTGCAAAATATGTATTAGATGTTAGCAGTGTTCTCGGCAGGAATGGAGTGAGCATTCAGGGATTGTCAGAATAATCTGAGGGGAGAACCCTGAGCACTTACTGAGCAGGAGCAGGGATGGTAGGTGCCCTGTGATGCAGAGGACAGGTGCACAGAATCATCATCTCACATTCCACAATACTGGAGGATGTTCTGTTGTACAGCCATGATCACATTAAATATGCCCAGATCCTCACTCCAGTCTACATAGAAACACAAAGTATTTTTGCACAGACTTAATATGCAGCTATTGTATAAATCTGGGAGCTTCGTTTTCTTTTATTGTTTGGAGCTGTGAAGATACTTGTGGGCTATTTTGGAAAATATCTCACAGATCACAAAGCTGCTCATTGGGCCTGACACTCATATGTGTTTGCATGTACGCTGTGGCATTCCTGACTATTCTCTATAAAAATATACCCATATGACTTCCTCATTATGTTTCCTGATGTGGAACCACCTAAGCACTTAGTAAATGATCATTATATTGATTTTAAAAATATGTTTGTAGAGCTGGAGCAAATAATCCTAAAATTTGTATGGAATCAGAAGAGACCCCGAATCGCTAAGGAAATACTGAAAAACAAAAATAAAACTGGTGGCATCTCATTACCTGATTTCAAGCTTTACTACAAAGCTGTGATCACCAAGACAGCATGGTACTGGCATCAAAACAGACACATAGACCAATAGAACAGAGTAGAGAGCCCAGATATGGACCCTCAACTCTATGCTCAAATAATTTTCGACAAAGCAGGAAAAAATATACAGTGGAAAAAAGACAGTCTCCAATAAATGGTGCTGGAAAAATTGGACAGCTATATGTAGAAGAATGAAACTTGACCATTCTCTAACACCGTGTACAAAGATAAACTCGAAATGGATAAAGGACCTCAATGTGAGACAGGAATCCATCAGAATCCTAGAGGAGAACATAGGCAGTAACCTCTTTGATATCAGCCACAGAAATTTCTTTCAAGATATGTCCCCAAAGGCAAAGGAAACAAAAGCAAAAATGAACTTTTGGGACTTCATCAAGATCAAAAGCTTCTGCACAGCAAAGGAGACAGTCAACAAAACAAAGAGGCAACCCACGGAATGGGAGGAGATATTTGCAAATGACAGTACAGACAAAAGGTTGATATCCAGGATCTATAAAGAACTTCTCAAACTCAACACATGCAAAA